>JAAAWM010011671.1:0-94706 GCA_036873465.1 Thinopyrum obtusiflorum
GGACTCCCGAGGAATCAAGCAAAGGTTTCCATATCGGTGCAACAAGACCAAGACCGCCAGGACGGCAGGGCGGAGGTCACGGTAGAGCCCACGACAGCGTCACCACCAGAGCCTTTGGCAGGCGAAAACTACTTTTGCCAGGATAGCTTGTACTAGTTGTCTCCCTTCAAATTTGGCCGTTGTGGGATCCCTTCCCGCCTACATTTGGGAAGAGGACCAAGGCCACTATAAATAGGACCTAGCCACCACCATAGTGGGGGAGGGATCTGGATGAGAGCCATTCCACCCTCACTGACTCATCGAGCCCAAGAACAACTCACCTCCTGAGGTTGTTCTACCACTGTACTAGTTCATCCTCAGCCCCTCAAGGCAATCCACCACAAAGCTGGAGTAGGGTATTACACCGCAAGGTGGCCCGAACTAGGATAAATCTCTGTGTCTCTCGTTCTTTGGGTTCGTCGGGCTAGGTTGTGGGATTGTTGAGCGAGCAAGCTAGGGAGAGAGTGTTCTTCGTGTGCACCACAGAGTTCGAACCTCTCAAGGGTCTGCGGAACCCGTAATCCGACAAATGCAATGGCAAGGAGTACACAAAGGTGTCGTCGAAGTTACCGTCGAGGGTTACTCATGTGTAAGCAAGGACGGATGACAGTGAAGTGGTCATTGTTGATGATGAGTCCATGGCGAGGATGAGCGGCGATGATGTTGATGTCGAATCGTTCCTAGTTAGCCGACACACCCTAGGAAACGATAAACCACAACTCAAATTCTCAAAACCTAAGTCAAATGGTGGTAGCGGGATGCGGTGGTGGTTTTGAAGTTGGCAATGCGGAAGTGGTCACTACTGCAGGATACTGCTAATGCGACACTATGATCAGAGACCCTTTGACGAAACAGTGTGCGATGCATTAATTGCAAACGGCGGTGTAAAAAATCGTCAAAAAAGGTGCAAAACTTTTGCGATGGCGGAGCCATCAAACACAGTTTTGATTTTAGTTGCATATCCGATGCAGGGCACATGGTTAATCCATTTGAACTATTTGCGATGAGGCAGAACAACAAAAACGGGAAGCAATATCAATGTGTGTGCGATATACGGCATACGGTTCATTCGGACGAACTATTTTTGATAGGGAACATAACAGAAACGGTTCAACTTAACAAGATGTGTCTGATATGTGGCATACAGTTCACATGGATGAACTGTTTGCAATGAGCCAAAAGAACACAAATGAGTCATGTAAACAAGATGTGTGTGATACGTGGCAAACAGCCGACTCGGATGAACTGTTTGCGATGAGAAATTACAACACAGACGGTTAATACAATTAGTTCGTGTGTGATTCTGTGTGTACAAAAAACTTTCAAAAATGCAAACTATTTGCTTGCAGTGGCTAGGAGTATCGCACACAATGCGTCTGCGAGCACTCGTGTGCGATGATTAGTAAGTTACACATACGTTTCCTTACGTTAACATGTGTTTGAATTTGCAATATGGGCAGTTAATATGCAAATGCCTTCTGGACATCGGGCACACGCTTAAACTCAATGAACTGTGTACGATACTAATACTTACCATGAAAACTTAAGAACTTGGGTAACAGCATTTGAATAACATATATATAGTGGTTACACTATTCGACAAAAGGAGGATCTTCGTAACACGGTTTTGAAAACCATATGGTCCATATCTACATACTTAACATAGTAACAACTATCACATTTTAAGAGGCTAAGGGCCAACAACCATATGGTCCATATCTACATACTTAACATAGTAACAGCTAGCACATTTTAAGAGGTTGAGGGCCAACAACCACAACTATCCGCTGGAAGCAGCTTGATCACGGCGACTCGGCATCTCGTCAATGAAAAGGCAGAGCCCACAGCATGAGTAGAACAGTGTCTCCAATTTTCCAATATGGATGCATTGCCACGACAAGCAAGAACTTGTTAATTTGAATGGTCCCATTTCTGCGAGAAATACAGTACCTTGCAATCACTTTGGCGTTATTAGCAGGAACAAGTGTAATTCGACCATGCTGGGAAATCGATCCCGGAACTGCTACAACGGCCAATTTCTGTTGACATGTAGAATAAAACCAGTTGTAACATATCGTTGAAGATATATATAGTTTATGAGCATCAACATTAAAATAAGACTTTTTACCAGCGTTTTGTGCACACAATTGGTCTTGTTCAATGTGTGCACCATAGGTATAATTAATCCCATCCAAAATCCAGCGTTCATATGCTGTGCTATCTCTATCAGATTATCAACAAAGTTTATGACATGCTTCAAGTCCTTCCAGTGAAATTTGGTACGCTTAGTAACATACAGATCATTCACTATGCATCCAACCTATCCTGCTTAAAAGGTGGAAAGGTATTATTTATTCAGAACATGGCAGAATAATATATAGTGCACATAAATTGGTAAATAGAATTTGTTACTGCCTAGGAATGGAGTCAGAAAATGAAATCACAATTGGTTGCTTAAATAGTGATTAATTAGTCAGAACAAATACCCTGATTTTGCTAAGTAATATGACGGCATGGAGAAAGTTGAAAGGACACTAACCTCGATCAGACTTTGATCGGTTGATGACATTGAGGAAGTAAACATCCATGTTAATTAGACCAGGATGTGGTGCACACACTAGAATTTTATTGCCAGCTTTCAGTTCATAACACTTAGACATTTTTCTTCAAAGGTTCGCATTAAAATAGGAGTGATCATCTTTATCAAGTTTTACGCTAACCGTCATTGTAAATCCATGCTGCATTGTCAATATGACATCCTGGGAGTCATCAACAAAGTAAAGCCCAAGATTTCCTTCTACTATTGTTCTTGCAAAGCAAGGGATGTACTGCTTGAAATGAAAATTAAGATCGTAAATTAGATATATTGAAATAACGGAGCAAGATGCAATTATGGGAGTAACTGATAGAATAGATCAATATATAGATGAAAGCAAAGTACAAAAATATAGAATAAAAAATGGATAATATAACAAAGATTTGATGCAAATATATAGATAATGTAGCAACAGATGGTATATGTTCACAAATTTAGGCCATGCCGACCGTGGTAGGTTGAGATTGAACATACCGAGCGCTCCCTGAAGTCATCCGGAATGGTGAGATAGAACTTCGTTTCCGACTGCCCGCGACCACACTTGCCCGATTTGTGCTCGCACTGTGGACACATGAATGAACACCCACGAATCAGCTAGAACAAAAATGATTCCAGGATGATTTCCGCCGGTTGATTAACAGCGATGGACAGACTGCGATAAGAGATGAGTGAATATTTCGCTAAGTTGATTACCTTCTCCATGAGTAAAATCCTCAGCCCAATCCCGCAGAAAACCCCAGTCGACCAGAGTCTAGAATGTCAGAGCAGATAGGTGGCGGAAAGCGGTAGGGGGCGAAATCCCGTGCCATTTGGAGCGCTTATAGGGTGTCCGCCGCGATAGAAGTTGATGAGGTGGAAAGTTATGGAGGAGTCCACGGCGAGTGGGTGGGGACAAAGTGGGCGAGGGTTTATTTTTTCCTTTTGCATGTGTGAGTGAACACACACGGTTTGCAGAGATGACGGAGATGAATCGTGTGCGATAGTAAATCACCAAAATTGATGGGGAATCCAAATTTCCTTTGTCCTTCGTCCATGAGTTTTTTTCTATGATGAACATAAACCCTGCTAATAACCGTGTTCAAATTTGGTACTTTTCTGGGTTCATTTACAATTTTTTGGGGATTATGTGCATTTCGTAGGCATTAATACACATAATTCAAATTCGAACCATCGGTGCTTGAAAAGGTGCACAAGAACGGTCTAGAAAAACCATACTCGTGGTATTTAGTAAATTCTCAAGCCTTTTACAAGGAATGGGCAGAGATTTCAAGGGAATGCGTGGCAATAGTCAACCACAAACGTGTCATTTACTGGGTTATCAACTATAGAATAATTAAATACGTGCATGAAAAACATGACGCCTGGCATGGTGCCATGGTATGGCCTCACCGTGCCCGGGTTAAAAGCTGAGAAGGTTTGATTTATGTCATCATGCACGCCCTTCATAAATCGAACCATCACCAAGGAAGTTCCATGCTTTCGAGAGGGAAATCACCAAGATTGAAGGGGAATCCAAATTTCCGTCCTAGTTTGTCATTCAGTTTTTTTCCAACGATCAACATACAGCCTCAAATGCAACGTGTTCAAATTTGACATTTTTCCTGGCTCATTTACCATATTGAGGGGATTATGTGCATTTTCTAGGCATTAATATGCACATAATTCAAATTCGAACAATCGGTGCATGAAAAGGTGCACAAGAATGGTCTGGAAAACCATGCTCGTGCTATTTAGTACATTATCATGCCTTTTACAAGGAATGGGCAGATATTTCAAGGAAATGTGTGGCAATAGTCAACCATAAATGCGTCGTTTACTGGGTTAACAACTATACAAAAATGAAATACATGCTTCGAAAACATGACGCCTAGTGTGGTGCCATGGTATGGCCTCACCGTGCCCTGGTAATAATTTGAGAATGTTTTCCTTATGTTGTCATGCACGCCTTTCATAAATCGAACCATCACCGAGGAAGTTTCATGGTTTCGAGGGGGAAATCACCAAGATTGAAGGGGGATCCAAATTTCCTTTGTCCTTTGTCCATGAGTTTTTTTCTATGAACATACACCCTGCAAATCACCGCATTCAAATTTGGCACTTTTCCAGGTTCATTTACCATATATAGGGGATTATGTGCATTTTCTAGGCATTAATGCACATAATTCAAGTTCAAACAATCGGTGCATGAAAGGGTGCTCAAGAACCGCCTCGAAAACCATGCTCGTGCCATTTAGTAAATTCTCAGCCTTTTACAAGGAATGGACAAATATTTTGATGAAATGTGTGGCAATAGTCAACCACAAACGTTTGTTTATTGGGTTTTCAACTATAGAAAAATGAAATAAATGCTTGAAAAACATGACGCATGGCATGGTGCCATGGTATGATCTCACCATGCCCTGGTAAAAATTTGAGAAGGTTTGGCTTATGTCGTCATGCTCGCCCTTCATAAATCGAACCATCACCAAGGAAGTTCCCTGCTTTCGAGAGGGAAATCACCAAGATTGAAGGGAATCCAAATTTCTGTCCTGGTTTATTATTCAGTTTTTTTCCCAACGATCAACATACCGCCTCAAATGCAACGTGTTCAAATTTGACATTTTTCCGGGCTCATTTACCATATTTAGGGGATTATGTGCATTTTCTAGGCATTAATGCACATAATTCAAATTCGAACAATCGGTGCATGAAAAGGTGCACAAGAATGGTCTGGAAAACCATGCTCGTGCTATTTAGTACATTCTCATGCCTTTTACAAGGAATGGGCAGATATGTCAAGGAAATGTGTGGCAATAGTCAACCATAAACGCGTCGTTTACTGGGTTAACAGCTATACAAAAGATGAAATACATGCTTGGAAAACATGACGCCTGGCGTGGTGCCATGGTATAGCCTCACCGTGCCCTGGTAAAAATTGGAGAATGTTTTCCTTATGTCGTCATGCACGCCTTTTAGAAATCGAACCATCACTGATGAAGTTTCATGGTTTCGAGGGGGAAATCACCAAGATTGAAGGGGGATCCAAATTTCCTTTGTCCTTTGTCCATGAGTTTTTTTCTACGATGAACATACACCCTGCAAATCACCGTGTTCAAATTTGGCACTTTTCCGGGTTCATTTACCATATTTAGGGGATTATGTGCATTTCCTAGGCATTAATGCACAAAATTCAAGTTCAAACAATCGGTGCATGAAAGGGTGCACAAGAACGGCCAGGAAAACCATGCTTGTGCCATTTAGTAAATTCTCATGCCTTTTACAAGGAATGGACAGATATTTTGATCAAATGTGTGGCAATAGTCAACCACAAATGTTTGTTTATTGGATTTTCAACTATAAAAAAATGAAATAAATGCTTGAAAAACATGACGCCTGGCGTGGTGCCATGGTATGACTTCACCATGCCCTGGTAAAAATTTGAGAAGTTTTGGCTTATTTAGTCATGCACGCCCTTCATAAATCGAACCATCACCGAGGAAGTTCCATGCTTGCGAGAGGGAAATCACCAAGATTGAAGGGGAATCCAAATTTTCTTCATTCTTTGCCCTGGAGTTTTTTTTCTACGATGAAAATACACCCTGCAAATCACCGTGTTCAAATTTGGCATTTTTCCGGGCTCATTTACCATATTTAGGGGATTATGTGCATTTTCTAGGCATTTAGCGCATATAAATCTAATCCAGCTACAGCTGCACGGGTGTGATGTGAGGGACGTGGATTGCCATTCAATCGCGGCGCATCCTACGGTGCACACGTGCGATCCGCATGGCTGGAGTTCCGGCCAATCATAATGCAAGACACAATGAACGAGCAAAATTGTAAGGGAAGCCAAATTTCTGTTGTCGTTTGTCGTTGAGATCTTGAATACCACCGCACAGTAGGACTGCCCGTCCCCTCCATCCCAGAGCTCTCTCCAAGCGTCGTTCATGGCACCCCGGCGCACAGTGACTGGTAAGGAAGCGATGGCATCCCGCTGCGCCGTGTTCCTCGCCGCCCGCAACCGCACACATGGTAAGGAAGTGATGGCATCTCTCCACGCCGAGATCATCGCCGCCGGCGGCCACAGAGTTACGTGGCTGGATTTTGAGGCTGCCATGGCCGAATGGGTGGTGGATCTAGAGGTGGCCAAAGTGGCATAGAAGGAGCGGAAAAGGTAGAAAGCAGTCAAGAAAAGAGAGTCCCGCCGCCGCAAGAAAGAAGAGGCCACACGCCATGGTGAGGAGAGCTTGGCGGAGATCAAAGCACGGTAGGCTGCCGCCTACAAGGCCGGGAAGGAGAACGCCGGCGTCTGGCTAGCATGCCCCGATGGCAGCATGTGAGTAGTAGTTTAAGTTTGTAGTATAGAGCAAATTACCAGTAGTACTTTAAGTTTGTAGTATTAACGTACAATGTCGGTAAGAGCATCCTTTGGGGGCCTTGAGCGTTGATTAGCATGTGTGCCCGTGTGCATTTTTTTGTGATAATCATTAGAAGATCACAAAACACACGGTTTCTATGCCGTACCCGTTTGCGGTTTTTTGCGTTAATGATCCATAAGTCAGTTACCTTTGTGATGTTTCCTAATATACCAGGCGTACCATTGACCGAAAAATATCAACTACACGTGTACATTTTTTTGGAGATGGGATCTGCCAATTTTCTGTTTTCCCGCACATGAGTATTTTACACGCTTCGTCTGTGTTGTGTGGTTCCCCCGTCCAAGTTTCATGTTTCGCAGCGAAATTTTCATCAGGCGTGGGATTTCAGAATTTATTCCTCCAACCACATCCCCACCCTCAAATTTCCTCAGTATCTCCCCCCCCCGCGCGCCTCCCCCTACCGGCAGCTCAAACCGCCACCGCCGCAACCACAGCTTCAACCATATCTACGTTCTGCTCGGATCCAGTCAGGTAACCCACCGATGTCTATCACGGCCCCGGCCTGATTGCTTAAATGGCGCCTGTGAAACATCCTCATGCCTCCGAATCCCCACCGCCGGGAGCTAATGGTGGTCCTTGGCGCAATGGCCGCTATGCGTGTTGACCAGGAGGAACACATCGCCTCCGTCGCCGCCGACATGGTGCAGGCCCTGGCCCAGATGAAGTGCCCCAGCGACTACCCCCCAAGACATAACAGGTAAGATCTGACCAGCTAAATCTTACCAATACCACTTGCAACGGCTATGATTTGTACGGTTGATGTATTAAGCATGTTCGTGCCTTGTTTATTTCAGTACTGCACACTATGTGATGTTCAAATATTAACTATCCAGCTCAATTTCACCAATACCCGCAACAAACTTACAATATATGACTCAGGATATCACTAGAGATGCTGCCCATTTGCTATTTTTAGTGGATGCTAACCTTGTTGTAGTTAACATGCCAGTCCATGTACTTACGCAGGGTCATAACGGCCAATGCTGTTGTTTGCCATCGAGGTTAGCTGCATCCCATGTCTTATAGTATTTCACATCATTTGTGCAATTGCAGTTTAACTTCTACCATTTACTGCTTGCCTGTAGGTACACATGTTAGTGGCACTGATCCACGCTTCGACCTGGAGGAACAGCTCGCCTCCACCGCCGCTGACTTTGGGCGGGCTCTGGCCAAGATGAAGTACCCCAGCAACTACCTCTCGGGACTTACCAAGTATGTACTCACCAGTTCAATCTTACCAATACCAGTTGCAATTGATGTCCATGATTTCTACGGTCGATATATTAAGCATGTTGTAGTAAACATGCCTAACACGTTTTAGCTATTTTCAATACCTTTTTATAGACAGCTGGGCCATTATCTACTCTGTCAACACCTGCCTTGTGATGTTTAACTCTGTCAATTGCATTTTTATCAGTACCGGTTTCAATGGCCATTAAGCCTGTTGCAAAGTTGTATCCATTTTTAAACAGGTGTATTTCAATGGTTACAAACTTACAAAACATGAATTAGGATGCTGTTTAGCATGTTGCAATTAACAGTTGTATCCATTTTTTAATTCCTCCCTTTGCTACCGTGCTACTCTTTCGCAATGAATATATCACTACAGATGTTGCCGTTTTATTACCATTTGCTATTTTTGGTGGATGTTAACCCTGTTGTAGTTAACATTGTCTTTCCATGTACTTACACAGGGCTACAATGGGCGATGCTGTTGTTTGCCATCGAGGTTAGCTGCATCCCATGTCTTATGCACCATCTATTCCTAAATATAAGTATTTTTAGAGATTCCAATATAGACTACATAAGGAGCAAAATGAGTGAATCTAGATTCTAATCTAAACTATATCTATAATTCTATATACATCCATATGTAGTTCATATTGAAATCTCTAAAATACTTGTACTTAGGAACATAGGTAGTTGTATTTTACATCATTTGTGCAATCTCAGTTTAACTTCTAACATTTACCGGTTGCTTGTAGGTACATATATGAGCGGTACTGATCCACGCTTCGATCCCTTTTGCGTATGGGGCAATGAGATATTCATGAACAAGCGTCAAGTGAGGAAACTAAGAAAGATTGTTAGGCAAAAGAAACGGGTGATTGGAATTAAGCTTTTTATTTACACTTTGTCCAAGACAACAGTGAACTTTAGGATGGTAAGTAATGTGTTGCCTTTTCCCCCTGCCCACAACAAGTTACTCTATTAGACCTAAGTATCTGATATTTTTCTCTTTTCAGTGGTTTCCGAAGCTATTTACTGATGATTACCTTGCAAACTACATGACCAGAGTGGAGGCAACTAAGGTTAAAGTATATAATTCATGCTACCATGATAATGATCTAGAAGTCTTCCTGAAGGCAGTGAAGGATGGGTGGGCGATCATCATAAGGGGTTGGACAAAAGTGGTTCATGCCTATGGCATGCAGGAAGGCACGTTATGGGCATTCCGCTTCTTCAGCACCATCGGCAGTCAAAATGATTTACACTTGTCTCTTCACCTTTACTGCCTTTAAATATTGTGGTTCATCATTGTTAATTGCTGTCTAATCTTGTAATCCAGTAATTACTGAACATATTGTACTGAAAATTTTATTTATGGATTCGTTGTTGAACCATTGTGCTGAGAATTTGAATTGCACGTTTCAAATTTCAAAGTTTCCAATTCGAATAATAAATTACAGGCAAAAATAAAAATATACAGGAGCTAATAAAATAATGTGCACACGGTTAGAAAGAAAACAGCGTGTGCGATGAAAAAAAGAGAACCGATGGTTCTTTGACGTGAAATGTTTGCGATGCCCGACGGACGCACACACATATTCTTATCATATGCGTGTGCAATTCGTGCTAATACGACAAACGTTTCAAACCAGTGTGCGTGTGTGATAGGAATACCAATCGCACATAGTTATGAAAATGGACACGTTGGCGTTAGTAGAGGCACTGCACACATTTAACATTCTTGAACCGTGTGCGATAATGTACCTATCACAAACATATCGGTAGATTAAATGTTGATGTCCACCTTTTTCACACGACTATAGCGGCGTAATCGTTTGGGATGTCTCTCTGATCAG
Organism: Thinopyrum obtusiflorum; assembly: GCA_036873465.1. Classification (NCBI taxonomy): domain Eukaryota; kingdom Viridiplantae; phylum Streptophyta; class Magnoliopsida; order Poales; family Poaceae; genus Thinopyrum; species Thinopyrum obtusiflorum. The sequence continues at coordinate 10,140 of JAAAWM010011671.1, forward strand.
AAACGTAACATCGAGATGTAACGTGTGGGATAGGGGCGGCTTCTCAAACGTTTATTCTATGGTGATCGTCAGTAACCCCTCGCCCATCCCCGATGGTTTCTGGGTCGTGTGGGAGAGACCCCCTATCGCCCACACTCACTTAGTGACGGTTCCAAATGCCGTCGCGAAAAGGGGTTAAAAACTGTTTGTATAGCATCGACGTGCACCAGTGGGTGGTGGTGGTTGATGAATAAGCAACCATCCCTAAGTAGACAAAACACCTTAGGAGACTCAAATCACAACTCAAACAACTACAAATTCTATGGGAAGCAAAATGGGTTAAGTTGTGGAAGTCGGTGGTGGTATAGCGGATGATGTGGTGAAGGCCCTAGGCAAAGATGCCAAAGCTTCAAAACTTTGATGGAGTCAAATGACGTTGGAAGTATTTTTGTGGGATGGGGGAGGTCAATAGCTTCAAAACGAGCTAAAGAACATCAAAATCCGAGTTCGTATGAATTAGTTATGGTTAAAACTGTGAAACAGCCGAGGCTGAATCTGGGAGGGGCGGTTGCACCGCTTGCGAGGGCGGTTGTACCACTCCTGGAGCGTCCTGGGGTTCCAGTTTTTGTCTGGCAGGAGTATCAGGAGATGGGGGAGCGGTTGTACTGCCTCGAGGGCCGGTTGTACCACTTTTGTCGGCAAAATTTTCTCACATCTGGATCGGGACGGATTTGGGGCGGAAATGGATGATTTCGGGGGCAAAATTGCGAAGATTTTGTGGATGGAAGGTGGGGAAACTTGTGGGAAAGCTAGATCTACCTGCTACACACGAAATCCACGGATCAAATCCAACAAAACTTCATCACACCAACAAATCACAAAAAAAATTGGGGGGGTGGGTGGGGCTATTTTTGTGGGGATTTTTGAGTTTGGGAAAAAATCAACAAAACAAGGCTAGAAAACAAGGTTAGGGGCTCCAAATTCGTGATCAGCCTTGGCTCATGACACCAAGATGATGTAGGGTAGAACCCTAGAGGCCCGATCTTTCATGATTGGAGCGGATCCTGTGAAGAACACGAAGAACACGAGGGGAAAACACAAAGTGAAACATGAGAGGAAATCACTCAAACCAACAAGATTCGATTACACATGTGCTAGATCCTCGAAACACAAAGAGATGCACGATCCACGATCAACAAAGGATGATACAAGTAGAAAGTTCTTCTCTGTGAGGATGTCTTGATGGTCTTCCCATTAGGGGTCTTGAATCCAAGATGGATCTTCTCCGTAGAGGCCGCGGTCTCTCTCGGTGGAGTAGATCCGGATGGATGATCAAGGCTCTATCTCTCAAATGAGCTATCACTTTGCTAACCCTAATACGGAGCTAGGGGACGAGTATTTATAGTCCAAGGGGTAAGTTGGGGATACATGGGGCTAAACCCCTTTCACTGCGCATAGGCAGGGCGGTAGTACCGGTCATGGGGGCGGTTGTACCGCTGGGAGCTCAGGTGCTGGTACCTGGAGGTGTTCGCGGAAGGGTTTAGCGGTAGTACCGGTGGTTGGAGTGGTTGTACCGGTCTTATGGCTGTTACGTGGACAAACCGGTATAGTACCGGCCTTGCACCACTCGATCACAGAAGTTGGACTGGTAGTTGGGCGGTAGTCGAGCGGTTGTACCGCCCGGGCGGTAGTTGGGCGGTTGTACCGAGATTTCTAGACTGGGCAGATTCTCTTGATGCTCTTGATGTCCAACTTGCACCATAACTTCTCCTTGCTTGCTTCTTTGGTACCTAAGCACAAAAAGCATCTCCGTTTGAGGTAGTAGCCATGTCTCAAGTGGGTCAAAGGGGAGTTCAACAAGGAGAGAGTTAACATCGTTCTCGATAGCCCTTGCACAAGCTCGTGTAATCATTCCATGTGGTGTCTTGGGAGACGAAGGTAGGTCCATGGGGATGGCCGTAGGATGCTCCGCATCAAAAGGTGATAGAGGCGAAGGTGTCCCGATGTTTCAATGAGATAGCTATCATTTTCTGTGGGAGTCAACTTTGACGATCTGACTATGAACATGCGAAGACGTCGCGCCTTAGCAATCACTAAACAAACTTCCGAGGGTTATTGACCACGCTGGAGCACAATCAACCTGACCATGAGGGTCTATTTCCTGCAAGCAAATGAAGAACAAGCAAGAAACTGAGATTGCAATCTGGATATTTCGAATATAAGAGGAAAGCTTTATTAATGAAGGTGGGGTTCTATGATGTCTTGGTCTGGTCGTTGAACACAAACAAAGTACGCGAAGTTGCAGCTATGGCAAAATTTTAATCTAAACAAAACCCAAAGTCTAAATGACGCCCTAAGGGTTGTATATATGGAGGAAGAGAGGGGAATTTCGTGACCGTTGGAAGAGGGGTCCAAAACCCCCTAACTCTTGTTTCCCCACACATACGGACTCTAAAAACAACCTATACTTAAGTATTTCGAAATTACATGGGCTTGGCCCAAAAATAAGGTGACGCAGCACCTATAATAGCCTCTGGACGAAATTTATGAAGTGGCATCTTGTATATTTCGTCCAAGGTTTCATGCACTCATTATGGTGGCTTCAAAGTCCTGAAATCATCACTTGTAACTCCGTTCTTGTTCCCCTTCACATGCCATCATCTCCATGCTTGATCTTGCTCCAATGTTCATCCCTCTAGTCCAAGTTAGGCCCTTCATTTGTAAGCAAGACAAATGTATCCAATTAAGGCAGCATCATATTCTCATGAACATTAGAATCATTACCAAGTAACAAAAGTACCTGATAATTTAATTGGCGTGCGCGAGATCTAGTAATTGGTCCAGTATGTATAGCAGCAGGGGCTGTAGGTGTAACAGTGGTATTGATGTCCTCATCAAAAGGTATAAGGTGTGTTTAATGCACCGGCCAGAGTTGCACGGTACTAGAGTGGCTAGCAAAATTGGAAGGGTGAGAGTGCGTATAATCCATGAACTCAACATTAGTCATAAAGAACTCACATACTTATTGCAAAAGTTTGTTAGCCGTTGAAGCAAAGTACTGCAACACATGCTCCTAGGGGGAGGTTGGTAGGAGTTAACCATCGCGTACCCTCGGCCTTCACGCAAAGGAAGACAATCAAGGATAATTTGTGCTCCAACTTCATCACATAACATAAAGACCATACATGCATGCTACGGGAATCACAATCCTTAACGCAAATATTCTTACTATTCCACAATTTACCACTAGCATGTCTCTAATATCACCATCATTATATCTCAAAACAAATGCAACGAATCAAACTTCTCATATATTAAATGATCTTCATGAAAGTTTTTATTATATCCCTCTTGAATACCCATCATATTAGGACTAAATTCATAACCCCAAGCTAATTGTCATACTATTTATAAGACTCTCAAAAGGATATAAGTGAAGCATGAGAGTTCATCAATTTCTTTAAAATATAGCCACCGTCATGCTCTAAATGATATAAGTGAAGCACTAAAGCAACTGCCTAGCTTAAAAGATATAAGTGAAGCTGAAAGAGTATTCTAATAAATTCACGATTAATGTGTGCCCCTCTCAAAAAGGTGTGTCCATCAAGGATGATTGTGGCAAACTAAAAATAAAATAAAGCAAAGACTCGTATAATACACGATGCTCCAAGCAAAATACATATCATGTAGTGAACAAAAATATAGCCTCAAGTAATTTACCGATGGATTGTAGACAAAAGAGGGGATGACATCTGGGGCATCCCCAAGCTTAAACGCAACCGAAGAACAAGCAAGAATATGATAATGCAATCTGAATATTGTGAATATAGATGAAGTATTGATAAAGGTAGGGATCCAAAAGCGGTCTTGGTCTCATCGTTGGACACAAACGAAGTACACGAAGTTGCAATGGCTAACTGTTAACTAAACTAATCCCAAGGAAAAAGCTACTAGATGGATCTACTTATATAGGAGCAAGGGATGGCGGCCAAGGAGGTGGGAGGACGACCCTAGGCATCCTAAAACTAACCCTAGGTCGTTCAAGGCTCATGGGCCCAACTGGAGATGATGCAACACCTTTGGACTTGCAGTTTGACTCAGATTCTGTTGCAGCGTCAGATTGTTTTGTCGATAACTCAACGCTCCGGACGAATTAGGAGGTGAGTCCAATTGGGTTGGAATGATAATGAAATGTACTTTCCAACAAAAAAATCTCCCAATTCAGAGTCCATATGAAAGAGTTCTTGGTGTTTCGAGTCAGGTATGTCTGTGCAGTCCGAATCTGAATCCAGAACGTGAGAGACTTGGACTCTATCTTCTCTTGGCCCAAAAGTGACGTGAGAGGACTTTTTGAACAACACCTAAACTTCTCTTTTTCCCTTATCTTCGTATGTGGATTGTACAAATGCCCCATACACCTGCAATTAGACATGACACAAAAGTTTGTGAAGTATTTTTGTCCTGGATGACAGAAATAAATTATTGCATAGTTTGCACTAGAAATCACCTCACAAATATACATGTATGCAATATTTTCTGTTGTATCCAAAGTAGTCATGTCCTCATCATCCTCCCCTTCTTGAAAATAAAGCCTTCCTCGGTGTTGCTTAATCTGAAATGTGGCCAACAAAAGAGACAAGGTGTACATGGTGTATATGTATATGTCATCCATTTTTACTTCCCTTGGTTTTTGCACATATGACCCATGTATACATGAGTAACTTTCATAGTACATAAAATCGAAAGCCAAAATATTATCACAAGAAGTAGAGGGCATGAAAATATTGCAACTAAGTTTGCACATATAAGTGAAGCTCTTATTCATTTCAAAAGGTTGACAATGTTCATCATTAAACCATCCCAACATTGGTGAATAAACCTTACTTGCATCAAATTTACATGCTACAACATGCTTAAATAAGCAAACATGCAATAAGTCACTGGACACGGAATAATCACCAAGATTAGAGGTCATATCAAAATGATTAAACATTGGTTCTTTTGCATCAACAGTTAATTAAATGGGTGCACTCAAAATTGTTGGTATTTCATTTGTTTGATCACATGACACATTCGTGGCAGTAACACGATTCTCTAAAATAGGTGGTGTGCTCAAATCAGTAGGTAACTAAACACATGATGTATTCAAGTTAACTAGGCATGCATCATTCTCATGTGAAGTTATATCATCAATACCTTACTGTTACCTTATCGCAAAGATGTAGATGATGTAGGTACGGATGATGACAATGTACCATACTCTTGAGATGATGTCACACTCTCAATCTTAGGTGTGGCTGCTCTAGTAGGTGCAACATTGGAGGAACCAACCAATGATGGTGACCATGAACTAGAATAGTAGTTGTTTTAGTCATCCAATGCAACCTCCTGTATGTGTCTCTCAAAGGTACAAGCGCGAACATACATACCAGTAATGCAACGAGGAGTATACAGAAATCTTGCAGGAATATCATGGTTCAAACCACCAAAAAATCTATTCACTGTGTAATCCTCAGATTCTTCTATGTCATAATGATGCATATAAGATTTGAACTCTTGGTAGTAAGCATGGATGGTGTTACTTCCTTGTTTTAATTGTTCCAATTTGCGAAGCAATTCATGACGATAGTAAGGAGGAAAAAATTGTTGTCTCATTACAGCTTTCAAATCTTTCCAAGTTATGGGTTGGTTCAATATTTTTCTTACAATGTACACTCCACCAAACAGAAGAAAAACCAGTAAATGCTCCAATGGCAGCTCATACTCTCTCAAGTTCGAAAAAATCATGGTGACTAAAAACTTGTTCTATTTCAAGCTCCCAAGCTAGATAAATAGCAGGATTAAATCTACCCTCAAATGACGGTAAAGAGATAACCTGGCCATGTGCTTGTGTGTGTTGTCCCACCTCTCATGATGGAGAAGATGTATCCTCGTCCAAGAACTTCTATCTCCGGAACCTGTCATGATTAGTAGAAACAAGAAACAAAACTCGAGAATAATGTTCCTATGAACTACTGGATGTGATGGTAAAGTGCTCACAGTAAAGCAAATATCAATATCTTACAAGTTCTTACCATGCAGCAGGTGGTGACAGGCAACCAGCGGTGTCAAATAACTCCGAAGATTGAGTAAAGCGATTGCCAGGGGTACGTATGTATACACTATGTAGAAATATATGGAGTTTGGAAGGCTTAAATATTTAGTAGCAAAAGATTAGCAATAATCAATTTAGAGATGCAATGTTGAATAAACGCTCAATGACGGTACTGTGCTGGTCCTAGGCTAGACTGGACTAGAGACGCAAGCCTAGAACACTAATGAGGTCACAGCATAGCACAACTAGCATCAATAAAGGATATGAAATAGCTCTGGACAGCAGGATATAAGTGAAGATCACAATGGAAGTAAAGATAATGATGAGAAACAACTGCCAAGTAGGATTTACCAACAACTCTCTCTCCAATTTTCCTCTGGAAAAGTCTGTGCCAATTTTATGATATTTTTTTCCAATAATGGCACTGACTCAAGCTTTCAAACGCAAAATGAATCACTCAATTTTGAGTTGATATGAGGAGTCAAAAAAAATTCTAAAACTGGCCTGGAAAATTGGAACAAGCTGTGTTCGCAAACTTCGGAGGGCAAAAAGACCTATTTAGGAGCTGATTTGGAGGTGTCAAATATTGAACTAGCTTCTGCAACTCATTATATGTGACTCTTCACTAGCTTTAATTTGAGTACTCATGGAGCCAAAACGGACTTAGTATGAGGAAGATACGCTTGTTTTACTCAACACTGCACAAAACAGATTCCAATCCAAATTCAGCTCCGAGATTGACTCTAGATAGATCCAAAAAAAATCCCTCTCTCTTTTTTTCTTTTTCTTTTCTCCTTTTTTTCTCTGACTTTTTTTAACTTTTTTCTTTTTTTTCTGTCTCCCTCTTTCCAAAACAAACTAGATAAGATGCAGATTGGATCAAGCGAAGATGTGAACGACCTCAACTATGATTATGACAATGAACGGTAGGTAGCACATGGTAGAAATTGATGGATGGGCTGGTGGACAACGGAAGGAATAACGATGCAGTGGCAGCGTGACTAATGTGAATAGTACTTGAAACTCTAAACGAACTAGACACTAAGACCAGCAATTCAACACGGCGATGCAACCGATAATTCAATAATGCAAGCAATGAAAAGAAAATTGCAATGGCTCAAACTGGCTTGGACAATGGATGAACATATCTAACTTTTTTTTGTGGCTTTTTCTTGGACAATAGGTAAGAAAATAAATCTAATCTAGGGAAAACTGGAAATTCTCACCGAGCAACCTGAAAACTGATACCACTTGATAGAGGCGAGGGTGTCCCGATCTTTGGATGAGATGATAACTTTTGATTTGGTGGAGTCAACTTTGATGATCTAACTATAAACATGCACAACGTTGTGCCTTAGCAATCGCTAAACCAATCTCCTGAGGTTACTGACAATGCTGGAAGCACGATCAGCCTAAGCATGAAGGTCTATTCCTGCACGCAGTCAAAGAACAAGCAAGAATATTATAGTGCAATCTGAATATTGTGAATATATATGAAGTATTGATAAAGGTGGGGATCCAAAAGCGGTCTTGGTTTGATACCACTTAATAGAGGTGAGGGTGTCCCGATCTTTGGATGAGATGATAACTTTTGACTTGGTGGAGTCGACTTTGACGATCTGACTACAAACGTGCACGACGTTGCGCCTTAGTAATCGCTAAACCAATCTCCTTAGGTTACCGACGATGCTGGAAGCACTATCAGCCTGACCACGAAGGTCTATTCCTGCATGCAATCGAAGAACAAGCAAGAATATGATAACGCAATCTGAATATTATGAATATAGATGAAGTATTGATAAAGGTGGGGATCCAAAAGCAGTCCTGGTCTAGTCGTTGGACACAAACAAAGTACACCAAGTTGCAATGGCTAACTTTTAACTAAACAAATCGCAAGGAAAAAGCTACTAGATGGATCTACTTATATAGGAGCTAGGGGTGGCAGCCAAGGAGGTGGGAGGACGTCCCAAGGCAGCCCAAAACTAACCCTAGGTCGTACAAGGCTCATGGGCCCAAGTGGAGATGATGCAACACCTTTGGACTTGTAGCTTGACTCAGATTTTGCTGCAATGTCAGATTGTTTCGTCGATAACTCAACCTTCGGATGAATTCGAAGGTGAATCCAATTGGGTTAGAAAGCGCATGAAATCTACTTTGCTACACAAAAGAATCACCCAATTCAGAGTCCGTATGAAAGAGTTCTTGGCCCTTTGAGTCAGGTATGTCTGTGCAGTCTGAATCTGAATCCAGAACGTGAGAGACTTGGACTCTATCTTCTCTTGGCCCAAAAGTGACATGAGAGTACTTTTTGAACAACACCTAAACTTCTCTTTTTCCCTTATCTTCGTACGTAGATTGTACAAATGTCCCATACACTTGCAATTAGACATGACACAAAATTTGTGAAGTATTTTTGCCCTGGATGACATCAATAAATTATTGCTTAGTTTGCATTAGAAATCACCTCACAAATATACATGTATGCAATATATTTTGTCGTATCCAAGGTAGTCATGTCCTCATCACCTTCAGACCTCACGAGCCAGGCCCTCGCGAGGCGCATGTCAGTGAGAGCCTCGCAGGGCTCTCTCGCGAGGCGGCTTCCCGAGGCTGCCTCGCATGGTCCCTCACGGAGGTATGCATCCCAAGGATTAGCTAGAGGAGTCACGCGGCCCTGCGTCTCCACGTGGGTGACACGCGTGGTGACGAGCGAAGCCAGAAGGGCCCCAGCAGGTGCGGATAAGGAGGTTTTCCACTTTCGTGCTAAGGGAGCAAGGACAGTGCACTGTCCCCAAAGCAATCCCCAAATTTTCCACTTTGGTGCAAGAAGACCTGAACGATGGGCTCACCAGGATGGAGGTCATCATTTCTTGGGTGCGAGTATTTGTTCGTTTGTGTAGGTGCAATTATTGCAATAAGACCAAGATTGAGCCCACCGGCACGTCATGGTAGGACGCTTTTAGTAGGCGGAGACCACATTTAGTAAACAGTACTCCTATTCCGCTTTGAAATTGGCCATTGTGGCAACCCTTCCCACCTAGTGTTTTCGGGGGAAGAGGACCGAGGCCTGTATAAGTATAGGCTAGGCGCCACCATAGGAGGGGGAGAGTCCTATAGAGGCTTCAGAGTCCTCCAGAGGCTTCATACTGTTCCTTGTACACACATACTCATCCTCCCTCATGACGCAATCCACACAAACCTAGAGTAGGCTCTTACACCGCAAGGTGGCCCGAACCTAGGTAAACTATTGTGTCTGTGTTCTTCTTTCCTTTCGCTCGAGCACGCCGGAGCATCGCCATGAGGTAGTGGGTAGCGAGCTGGAGCATAGTGAAGTTCTGGGAGCACATCCTAGAGTTCGAACCTTTCTTGGGTCTCCGAGCCCCGATTCCAAAATTTGGCGTGCCAAGTAGGGGTGTGACGAAGTTCTTTCCCTCTGCTCCAGTTCTTGCTCCACCATCTCCATGGCCGACGCTCGCCATGTTCGTGTCGAGCGCCAGGCAGCTCTCATCACCCAGACAGAGCCTGCAGGCCATGGCGACCGCCGCCACTCCACCTCATCCACAGCTAACGCCGCCACTGACCCTGCCGCTCACGAGCAGCTGGACTCCTTCCTGCCCCCCTTCATGGAGCATGACGGTCGCACCGCTACGCTTTCGCTCACCCCAACTACGCCCTCATCCTCCCATGCTCGCCGTGGTCCGATGAATGCGCAGGCTCCACTGCTCATTGCGCGCGAGCTGCTGCGCTACCGCCCCACCAACGAGGGCTCCGACACATGGCTTGGCCGCATCACCGAGCTCGTCAACACCGCGAGCGAGGCGCCAATGCCCTCACACTGGCTCTGCGTCTCCTCCTCCTCCCCTTCGCGTTGACAACGCCGAGCCCCGACATGATGCACAGTTGCATGATCGACCGCGTGGAGCGCCTGCGCCAGCCCGAGATGAGGCTAGCTGCCAGATTGTGCACCGTGCGCTACTTGGCGTGTGTGCACCCCCGAGCCACAACGCCAGCGTCAGGACCGAGCCGTCCAAGAGGTCGCAGCACAAGGACGCCAGGACCGCACCGCCCCCGCGAGCAATGCCTGCGGCCGTGCTTTCACTCACGAGCTGCGTCGGGTGGTTTGGCCGGTCAAGTTCAAGCCGGAGTTGCCCCCACGCTACAACGACATCCCCGACCCCATGGAGTTCCTCCAGCTCTACGCGTTGAGCATCGAGGCGGCGAATGGCGACGACAAGGTCATGGCGAACTGGTTTCCCATGGCCCTCAAGGATGGCAAACGCTCTTGGATCATGAACCTACGTGAGGAGTCAATCTTTTCATGGGATGAGCTCCGCGAGTAGTTCATCGCCAACTTCCATGGCACTCGTGACTGCACCCTCACCGTCAACAACCTGTGGCGTGTGAAGCAGCACCCTGGCGAGACCCTCTGCAAGTACATTCAGCACTTCACCCAAGTGCGCCACAAGACCACGAAGGCCTAGGACGAAGCCATCATCTCGGCATTCACCAATGGCGTCACGGACATCAGGATGAGCAAAAAGCTCACCATCAACTATGACCTGAGCGCGGCGCTGGAGCTGTTCAACTTAGTTGACAAGTGCGCAAAGGCGGAGGAGGGCCGCCTCTCTCTTCTCAACAACCCTGACATCGAGCCCGACGACAAGAAGGCCCAAGCCAAGGAAGTGAAGCGCAAGGGTCCCGCGAAGAAGAAACGCGGCCGCGCCCGCGATGAGCCCGTCAAGGATGGCCACCTGTTTTGTGTCTACCACAACGTGTGCATCCACAACACTAATGACTGTCAGGAGCTCAAGGCGCTCCGTGACGAGCGCTTGGGCCACCGCCCGGACCGCAATGACCGTGGTTTTGGCCATGGAGGCGGCCGTGGTGGAGGCCGGTGGGACAATCGCAACCCCCGCTAGGGCTGGCGTGAACAACCTTGCGAGGGTGGCCGGCGCGATCAGCCTCGCAACGGTGCCTGGCGCAATCAGCCTCGTGAGGCATGCCCTTAGGACAACGTAGGCCTTCCGTCGCTGCCGCCGCCAGCTAGGAGGAACGACAACAAGCAGCAAGACGAGGGGACTGGGGGCTTATTTGTCCAGGCCCATGTATTTTTGAAATACTTTAGTATAGGCTGTTTTTAGAGTCCGTATGTGTGGGGAAACAAGAGATAGGGTTGGTTTCGGACCCCTCCTTCAAGGGCCACGAAATTCCCCCCTCTTCCTCCATATATACAGCCCTTAGGCACCGTTCAGACTTTGGGTTTTGTTTAGATTAAAAGTTTGCCATAGTTGCAACTTCGCGTACTTTGTTTGTGTTCAACAACCAGACCAAGACGTCACAGAACCCCACCTTGATCAATAAAGCTTTCATCTTATATTCGCAATATCTAGAGTACAATCTTAGTTTCTTGCCTGTTCTTCGTTTGGTTGCAGGAAATAGACCTTCGTGGTCAGGTTGATCGTGCTCCGGCATGGTCAAGAACCTCTCGGAGTTGGTTTAGCGATTGCTAAGGCGCGACGTCCTCGCATGTTCGTAGTCGGATCGTCAAAGTCTACTCCTCTGAAACGATAATCACCATCTCATCGACAGACGAGACACCTTTACCTCTATCAAGTGGTATCAGATTTCCAGGTTGCTCGGTGAGATTTTACAGTTTTTTGTAGTTTAGATCAAGTCTGTTCTTCATACCTACAGTCCACGAAAAGGCCATAAAAATTAGGGTTAATTCATCATACCCGAATCAGTCTGAGCCTTTGCATAGTCTTTTTAGTATTTTGCTTTGTTGAATTTGCAGTTGCATCATCGTGTCGAGTTGCTGGTCTTAGTGTCTAGTCTTTTAGAATTTCAAGTTCTGGTCATAAGTTGTCACGCTGCCGCCGCACCATCATCATCACCCCTGCCATCTACCACCACGACTTATACTCCACCGCTCTGAATCTATATACCACAACCGCTGTCATATACCACCACCGATCCGTATCCATATAACACCACTGCTACCATATACCACCACCGCTGCCATATACCACCACCATATATCCACCACCAATCTGAGTTCTTTTCATATTAGGTTTGTTTTCGAGATCCATCTATTTTCCGATTCGTGTTTCCTTGCCTGAGTAGGTTTCGGAAAGAAAAAAAATTGGCGATCGAAAATATTTTTTTCCTATCCTGTTTTTGGTCCAAGGGAGCGTTTTGAGACACTCGCCATCATAGTGATTTTTTGTCACACTTTTCATCATCGCTGCCCTGATTTTTGAGAGAAAAATAGTAAAAAATAATCGTGCCTATCCTGTTATTTTGACTTGGAAAGAGTTTTGAGACACTCGCCATTATAGTGATTTTTTTGCAAAAAGAAAGAGGAGTGCAAAAAAAAGAAGAGCGCGCAAAAAAAGAGAGCGAATATAAATAAATTCCCGGAGTGTGCTTTTCCCTTGTTTACGTGCAGCGCCATGATTTTGTTAGTGTTCTAGGGTCGCGTCTCTAGCACGCTCTAGCCTAGGACCACCACAGTACCGTCGTTCAGCATTTGTTCAACTTTGCATCTCTGAATTGATTATTGCTGACATTTTTGCTACCATATCATAAGCCTTCCCATCTCCACATACATCTACATCGTGTGTTTGACACCACCTAGCAATCTCTCTGTCCAATCTTTGAGAGTTTTGACTACAACGGTTGCCGATCACCACCTGCTGTTGGGTAAGAACTGTTAAGAATTTGAGATTCGCTTGACGGATTTGTGACACACCACCACCACCACCACTTCCTAGTAGTCTGTAGGATCATATTCTTGTGTGTTTCTATTGCTGCTAGCCATGGCAGGATCACAACTGATGAGACTGATTGGAAGAACATGATGAACAAACAGCTACATGATAAATTTCAACAAATGATGAGTGGACAGGTGCAAGATGTGCTAAACAGATTTGAAGAGGCCATGGAGAAGATAGATGGCATTGAGAAGACGTTTGAAACAAAGCTCGATAACAAGTTTAATGAATTGCTCGCGCGTATTCCACAACCACCGCCGGCTGCACCTGTCGCACCACAACAACAACAACAACAACAACAACAACAACAACAACAACAACAACAACAACAACAACAACAACAACAACAACAACGTCGCCTTCCAAATCAAGTGGGACGAGCACTACGCGTTCCCCTTGAGCCTGGTCAAACTTCTGGTGTCACTGCACCTACTGTTGATGCTTCTGTGGCTCCTACTGCTGCCGCTGAGGAGGACGTTTACGAGGGTAATTACGAGGATGAGGTTGATCAAAATCAGCACTATGTGCAACCACCAGCACCACCACCAGGTCGTCTTCATGCCTATAATCATAATGGTAGGGCTGCACCACCACCTCAGGTACGAGATTATGACCATGTTCCTAAACTGAAATGGAATATTCCACCATTTGAGGGTCGATACATTCCTGATGTCTATCTTACTTGGGAGTTAGAAACTGAACAACGTTTCACATGCTTACAATATCCTAAGGATAGACGTGTTGTTGCTACTGTTTGTGAATTCACTAGCTTTGCTTCTATTTCATGGTCTGAATATTGCAGATTATATCCTATTCCAGCTACTTGGGGCTGCTTTGAAAACTACTATGCGTACTCATTGGGTTCCACCATATTATCAACGTGAATTGCTTCAAAAATTGCAGCGTTTAAGACAAGGAAAAAATTCTGTAGAGGAATATTATCAGGAATTGCAAACTGGTATGATTAGATGTGGTATTGTTGAGGATAATGAAGCTATGCTTGCATGTTTTAGGGTGGATTAAATAAAGAGATTCAGACCATTTTAGAGTATAAGGAATATAATAATATCACTCGTTTATTCCATCTTGCTTGCAAGGCTGAACATGAAGTGCATGATCGACAGGCATTGACGCGAACTAACTTTTCTGCAGGTCGACCTTCATCATGGACACCGCATGCATCTTCTACTTCCACACATTCTACTGCACCGACACCTCCATCAGCTACCACCTCCAGCCATGATACAAGGAAGCAGGCACCACCACCACCATCTGGCAGGAGTACACCTTCCGGTTCCACACAGAGATCTTCTTCATCCATGGCATCAACAGGGCAAACACATGATATTATTTGTCGTTGTTGCAAGGGTGGAGGTCATTATGCGAGAGAATGCCCATCTAAAGCGTGTAACGATTGCTACTGAGGATGGTGGGTATGAGTCCGCTAGTGACTATGATGAGGAGACTTTGGCTCTTATTACAAGTGAAGAACACGGCGGAGATGATTCTGAACATGAGACACAATACATGGCTGTTGAAGGCACTGACAGGTATGAAAGTTTAGTTGCTCAACGTGTTTTGAGTGTGCAGGTAACATAAGCTGAGCAAAATCAGAGGCATAATTTTTTCCATATAAAGGGAGTTGTGAAGGAACGTTATGTCCACGTCATCATTGATGGAGGGAGTTGGAACAACTTGGCTAGCATGGAGATGGTGGAGAAGCTATCTCTCACCACAAGACCACATCCACATCCTTACTACATCCAATGGTTCAGCAACAACGGCAAGGTTAAGGTAACATGTATTGTTCGTGTGCATTTTAGTATCTCTACATATGCTGATTATGTTGATTGTGATGTGGTACCCATGAAAGCATGTTCCTTATTACTTGGTAGACCATGGCAATTTGATAAAAATTATGTACACCATGGTAGAAACAATCAGTATACTCTTGTTCATAAGGATAAACATATTACTTTGCTTCCTATGTCTCCTGATTCCATTTTGAAAGATGATATTAAAGCAAAACAGGAGAAAAATAAGAGTGAAAATCAGATTGTGGCAAAAGAATTTGAGCAACAAATGAAGCCTAATAATAAACCATCTACTGTTGCTTCTAAAATTAAATTGAAAAGTGCATGTTTACTTGCCACCAAATCTTATATTAATGAGCTAGATTTCAGCAAATCTGTTTGCTATGCTTTTGTGTGCAAAGAGGCATTATTTTCATTCGAGGACGTGCCTTCCGCTTTGCCTCCTGCTGTCACTAACATTTTGCAGGAGTTTGCTGACATCTTTCCACAAGACGTGCCACCGGGATTAACACCTATTCGAGGGATTGAGCATCAGATTGACTTAATTCCTGGTGCATCGCTACCCAACTATGCACCATACTGTACCAACCCAGAGGAGATGCAGGAGATTATGCGTCAGGTCCAGGAGCTACTCGATAAAGGTTATATACGTGAATCCCTTAGTCCTTGTGCTATTCCTATTAGTCTAGTGCCGAAAAAGGATGGTACATCGCGTATGTGTGTTGATTATAGAGGCATTAATAATATTACTATTCGTTATCATCATCCTATTCCTAGGCTAGATGATATGCTTGATGAATTGAGTGGCTTTACAATATTCTCCAAAGTTGATTTGCGTAGTGGATACCATCAAATTCGTATGAAATTGGGGGATGAATGGAAAACAACATTTTAAACTAAGTTTGGATTATATGAGTGGATAGTCATGCCTTTTGGGTTAATGCACCTAGTACTTTCATGAGATTAATGAACGAAGTTTTACGTGCTTTCATTGGACGATTTGTGGTAGTCTATTTTGATGATATACTAATTTATAGCAAATCTTGGAGGATCATTTGGAACATTTACATGCTGTTTTTATTGCTCTACGTGATGCACGTTTGTTTGGTAACCTCGGGAAGTTCACCTTTTGCACTGAACGAGTTTCTTTTCTTGGCTATGTTGTTATTCCACAGGGAATTGAAGTTGATAAATCCAATATTGAAGCTATTGAGAGTTGGCCGCGGCCCAAAATGGTCACACAAGTGAGGTGTTTTCTTGGCCTTGCTGGTTTCTATAGGTGTTTTGTGAGAGATTTCAGCACCATTACTGCACCTCTCAATGAGCTTACAAAGAAGATGTGCCTTTTGTTTGGGGTACCGCACAGGAAGAAGCCTTCACGGTATTGAAAGATAAGTTGACACATGCTCCTTTACTCCAATTTCCTGATTTTAATAAGACTTTTGAGCTTGAATGTGATGCAAGTGGAATTGGATTAGGAGGTGTGTTATTACAAGATGGTAAACCTATTGCATACTTTTCTGAAAACTGAGTGGGCCTAGTCTGAATTATTCTACTTATGATAAGGAATTATATGCTCTTGTTCGGACTTTGGAAACATGGCAACATTATTTATGGCCCAATGAATTTCTTATACATTCTGATCATGAATCTTTGAAACATATTAGAAGTCAAGCAAAACTGAGCCGTAGACATGCTAAATGGGTTGAATTCATTGAGACTTTCCTTTATGTCATTAAACACAAGAAGGGTAAACAAAATGTTATTGATGATGCATTGTCTCGTCGTTATACTATGCTTTCTGTGGCACCCCGGCTCAGAGTAAACCAGAACACCCCGTATTCCAGCCGAAGGACAAGTCTTTTGGAATACGGCACTGTTGGCATAGAACAAATCAGCTCTTTATTACTATGGATATGGTTACAAAGGGTACATGGATTACATCGGCACGGCGACACTATGCCTGCCCGGGTAGCTCTATGCTAACAGCGGACTAACTTTCTCGGCAGCGGAACAGCGACGACGGTGATGGACTCCACTCCGCAAGGACTCTGGCTAGAACGCGTATCTTAGATCGCAAGCACAGGATCTTCGGCAAGCAAGCAATCATGGCATGACCTGCAAACTGGCATGACACGCCAGGTGAGTACTTTGAATGTACTCGCAAGCTCACAGCAAACATCAGCATTAAAGCAAGACAACATCATAGCAATCCAAAATTAACCAGCATGACTATCCGGCAAGGTAGCTACTGAAATAACTGCAGTAAGGTAAAGCATATTAAATCCATACTCCAAATAATCTCAGGATCCAATCCGAACATGTGCCAAGTCCAATCATGTGGTCATCCGACCACTCAACTCATAGCCATCCCATGGCTAACATATTATATACCTGGTACCATCTGTACCACAAGTCTGACAAACTTACTCTCTTTCGGGCTGTCTCACCAACCCTCAGATTACTCACGATTCACCAAGTACTTCTGATCTTACGACGAGTTCTTCCATCATTATCCCTACTATGGTTGACCACCTAGTGAGGTCTGGTCGGACTGTCCAATACCGTGGACACGGCTATTCGAATAGATTTTTCACTCTGCAGAGGTTGCGCACTTTACCCACACTATGGAGCACTGACCTCGTGATCCCACTCTGGTGGACCAGCGTTGCTCCAACGAAACTTGCCTGACCCGTGACTCTCCCATCGTACCACCGGCAATCGCACTCCCTCGAAGTCAAGCCTTGGGTGGCCCCTTGTCACCTCGTGACACCTACCACCGTCGTGGCCAAACTAGGTAATCCCAAACGGGGATTACTGTCCCAAACGGGGACGCCGGCAAACAACTCAACTGGGCTCACAAGGTTATCGCCGCCTACCGGGCCAGGGTAGCGCGCACGCATAACCTTCCCTGTCGGGCGGTACCGGTGAAAGAGCACGCGATCAGTCCAAGTCAAGGCCGTCCCATACCGGCAAATGTGGTTGCACGGATAAGTCTGGACAGGTGACTCAAGGTCAACCGACTAAATATCATATCTCCGAATAATATTTCCATCATAGCTGACCTTCCGATAACCAGTATGCTTAAGTCACTGCTATTACTCATCTCCACGAACTATCGGATGAACTCCAGAATAATCATAGACAGTGATCTCAACATCATGGCATCAATGAGATAGTAAACTACTAGTCATTAATAATCCGGTACTCAATATGGTAGTCACCTATCCGAGAAATAACTCCAACATTGTATAATCCAATTCATCTCATAGATAACTCATACTTGTTGTTAAAGTAAATAGTTGAACTATGATATTGCAATGCGATGATGCAGATGAGAGTTGTGGCTTGCCTGGGGATGAAGGAATCATCGGGAAGGAGTGCAGAGAGTCCGCGGAAACGATCGCCGGAAACAGTTCTTCTCAGAGGGACTATTTACAGACAGGGGCAAAATGGTCATTTCCACTATGGGACCACATAGTGAGAATGATACCAACATGACGGGCTCGACAAGACGAAGACGTGAGCTTTGAATTCACCTCGATCGGAGCTACGGATAAAAAGATGTGGTTGTTTTTTGCCAGGGACCTATCTGTAATAAAATCCTCACAATCAGGCCCTCAGCTGGAAAAACAGAATGCGCACTCGAGGAAATACGCTTTCACAGAAGTGAAAGCGCATTTTCGGCCGAAGAACAGTAGAGTACGCTTCCACCAGAAGAAAACGTATTTCGTGCCAGGCGTGTCAACTTATCCTTGTCAGCAGGACTGGGTCAACGCCCGTGCGGCTGCCAGGTGGGGTCCGCAGGGTTGGGGCCCTCCTGGCCTGGTCGCTGTCTCCTTCCTCGCTCCCCCGACCAGAAACGGAGGAGGCAGGGGAGGGCCATGGCACTGGCGACGACTTGGCCGCACCGGTGGGCTGCTCCGGCCGGCGAGCGGATGGGCGGGCACGCCGGCGAGCACCATGCCCAGTGAGAGCTTCGGCGGGACCGGAGGGGAAGGAACGAAGGCGGTGGTGGAGCTCCTGGTCGGGCATGGCCGTCGGCGGCTCCGGCGGCTACCGGCCGTCTCCGGTCGAGCAGAAGACACCGATGGATTCAGGGCGAAATGGCGCGTCCACCTGGGAAGGAAGCGGCACCGGGGAAGAGCAGTGGCCGAGGCAGCTCGAGGGGGCCGCGAACAAAGACGGTGGCTGGGGTTGGGGCGCGCGGCCATGGTTGTTCCCGTGATGCAGAGAGCAGATGGAGGGGTTCGCCGGGGTGCGGGGTAGGTGCTGGAAGTGGCAGCAAGGAGAGGAAGGGGCCGCAGTGCTCGAATTTGAGCGGATGGCCGGCGGTGGTGCTTCGGCCATGGCGGGGAACAGAGGAGCTCCCAGCTTGGGGAGAGGTGAGGAGTCGAGGGAAGAGGCTGGTGGGTTGCGGGCTATATATAGCCGCGGGGTGGAGCTCTGGACGCGGGCCGGAGCTTCGAGACGGCGACGCCGTGGCAGCGATCCAATGGCGAATCCAAGTCGGCAGAGGTGGCCAGGAGCTAGGGGACGAGGGGGAGAGGGTTCCAGACATGCCACGCGTGCGGTGGGGAGCTCGTCGGCGCTCGCGGACGAGCTGGGACTGGCCGGAGGTGGCCTCCCGAAGGGTCCAGTGTATAGAGCACCATGGCTGCCGACTAAAGTCGTGGTCACCACCAGCACCACGCGTCCGCGGCGCCCAGCCACTGCCAGGTCTTGTCAACGCGATGCAGTAGAGGTGGGTGAGTGCCAAAATGCAAAGAAACAAACATAGTGGCCAAGGATGTGACTATAGGGAGCTTGAAGTCAAAGCAACAGAAAGCTGTTTATACTGAGGTGGGGGAGATCCAGCTGGGGATAGATGCTGAGCTTTGTGTTGCTGTGATACTACACTAAGATGAGTATTGTGGCCAAGTTTCAGACCAAATGGAGGATTGTAGCAAGCACTTGCTGTTCAAATGAGCTTACTGGCCAGGAATGCCAATCTTGAAGTGGCACTCACCTCCAGTGTTATCTTAGGCTGAAAATGGGCACAGGATGATTATTTGGTCATATGAGAACCCTGTATAAATTTCATACCATTTGGATAAACCAAAATGGTACTTCCTTCATAAAGGTCCTCTCTGACTAGAATCTTAGAAGAATAACTGGGGATAGATGGCTAGATAAAATGAGCTCAAATTTGGTGGAGAGGTGTTATATGGGTAGAAGAATGCTCTGGTAAATTTTCAGCAATTATGGAGCAATATAAAATATAGTTTTTCACAATGTGAAAATCTGACCAGAAACCAAGATTTGAGGCTGTGCTCACATAGATGATTGTATAGGGCTGAGATTTTGAGGAGTGTGATAATATGAGCACATGAAGATGCTTGCAAAATTTCAACTCATTTGGATACTCCTAGCTAGCACTTCCTTCACAAAGCTTCCAGTTGAACAGAAACTTTGAAAATTAGCCAAGGGAGATTTAATATCCAAATAAAGCTGAATTTTGGCATGTGGCAATAATATGGATAGGAAAGAATGCCCAAAATGTTTGGGACCAAGAAAGCTAAGATAAATAGGAAAAAGATTATTTGTGAATTATTTTTGAACATGACAGGGAATATTTTGACATATCTGAGGAATATATGTCCCAAAGGATTTATGAGAATTATTTGGGAATTTTTGGAATGATGGAAATATGAGTTGCTTCACAACTCAGAGCAAACAGGGTTATTCCTTTAATAGAAAAAGGAATACTCCCGAGAAAAGAATATTGGGGTTGGTCCAAGATGGAAATGACAAGGTATTGTGAGGGTTTTGAGGTTGGCAAGCCACTCGGGAAGAAAAATGAAGGGTGATCCCTCCAGGTTTCAAGACTACTAAGTCACAGAAAAGCAAATCCGGACCAAAATCAAAAGAAAAAGAAAATGGGCAAAATCCAGGGTGTTACACTTTCACAACTTGAATTTAAAATATTTGGTTTGGAGACCTTCAAAGATCAATATGTGCATGATGCATAATTTAATGATGTATTGCAGAATTTTAAAGAAGGTATAACATGGAACAAGTTCGTCATTAACGATGGATTTGTGTTTCGTGCTAACAAGCTATGCATTCCAGCTAGCTCCGTTCATCTTTTGTTGTTGCAGGAGGCGCATGGAGGGGGATTAATGGGACACTTTGGCATCAAGAAGACAGAGGATGTACTTGCTACACATTTCTTTTGGCCAAAGATGAGACGGGATGTTGAGCGGTTTGTTGCTCGCTGCACTACATGTCAAAAAGCTAAGTCACGACTCAATCCTCATGGTTTATATATGCCTTTGCCTGTACCTAGTGTTCCATGGGAGGATATATCTATGGACTTTGTTTTGGGTTTACCTCGAACAAAGAAGGGGAGGGATAGCATATTTGTTGTCGTGGATAGATTCTCAAAAATGGCACACTTTATACCATGTCATAAAAGCGATGATGCTACTAATGTTGCTGATTTGTTCTTTCGTGAAATTATTCGCTTGCATGGTGTGCCAAATACTATTGGTTCAGATTGTGATACTAAATTTCTTAGCCACTTTTGGAGATGTTTATGGGCTAAGTTGGGGACTAAACTGCTTTTTAGTACTACTTGTCACCCCCAAACTCATCGACAAACTGAAGTAGTCAATAGAACTTTGACTACTATTCTTAGGGCTGTTTTGAAGAATAACAAGAAAATGGGCGAATAATGCTTGCCTCATATTGAATTTGCTTATAATCCTTTGGTGCATTGTACTACTAAGATGTGCCCTTTTGAAATTGTATATGGTTTTCTACCTCGTGCACCTATTGATTTGTTGCCTCTTCCATCTTCGGAGAAGGTTAATTTTGATGCTACACAACGTGCTGAATTGATCTTAAAAATGCATGAGTTAACTAAGGAGACCATTGATCGTATGAATGCTAAATATAAACTTGTTGGAGATAAGGGTAGAAAACATGTTGTGTTTGCACCTGGAGATCTTGCTTGGTTACATTTGCATAAGGATAGATTTCCTGATTTGCCTAAATCAAAGCAAATGCCACATGCTGTTGGCCCTTTTAAGGTGTTAGAAAAAATAAATGATAATGCATATAAACTTGAGCTGCCTGCAGATTTTGGGGTTAGTCCCACTTTTAACATTGCAGATTTGAAGCCTTATTTGGGTGTGGAAGATGAGCTTCTGTCGAGGAATGACTTCATTTCAAGAAAGGGAGGATGATGAGGACATCAATACCATTGTTACACCCACAACCCCTGCTGCTATACATACTGGACCAATTACTAGAGCTCGCGCACGCCAATTAAATTATTAGGTACTTTCGTTTCTTTGTAATGTTTCTAATGTTCATGAGAATATGATGCTGCCTAAATTGGATACATTTGTCTTGCTTACAAATGAAGGGCCTAGCTTGGACAAGAAGGATGAACATTGGAGCAAGATCAAGCATGGTGATGATGGCATGCACAAGGGGAAAAAGAACGGAGTTACAAGTGATGATTTCAGGACATTGAAGCCACCATAATGAGTGCATGAAGCCTTGGACGAAATATACAAGATGCCACTTCATAAATTTCGTCCAGAGGCTATTATAGGTGCTGCATCACCTTATTATTGGGCCAGGCCCATGTAATTTTGAAATACTTGACTATAGGCTGTTTTTAGAGTCCGTATGTGCGGGGAAACAAGAGATAGGATTGGTGTCGGACCCCTCCTTCAAGGCCCACGAAATCCCCCCCTCTTCCTCCATATATACAGCCCTTAGGGCACCGTTTAGACTTTGGGTTTTGTTTAGATTAAAAGTTCACCATAGCTGCAACTTCACGTACTTCGTTTGTGTTCAACAACTAGACCAAGACGTCACAGAACCCACCTTGATCAATAAACCTTTCATCTTATATTCGCAATATCTAGATTGCAATCTTAGTTTCTTGCCTGTTCGTGGTTAGCTTGCAGGAAATAGCACTTCGTGGTCCGGTTGATCGTGCTCCGGCGTGGTCAATAACCTCTCGGACTTGGTTTAGCGATTGCTAAGGCGCGATGTCCTCGCACGTTCGTAGTCGGATCGTCAAAGTCTACTCCTTCGAAACGATAATCACCATCTCATCAAAAGACGGGACACATTTGGCTCTATTAAGATGCTCCTGAGGACCCCACTACATCATCGGCCTCCGAACCTCTCGCGCCTTCCACACGCTACCTCTACTATGACTTCGGCACCTCCTACCTCAACTAGAGCATCACCAAGTACCTGCGACAAGCCAAGTTCCAAGCAAGCGATGCCTTCCTTGACTCGTCCTCCGGCAAGCACATACAAGAACAAGACTTCTTCATCGGCACCACCGGATGATCCCATCAAGACAAGTTCTATCAAGTGCTTCACATGTGGTGGCCGTGGACACAAGTCTTTTTAATGCATCAACAAGTGAACCATGATCGCCAATGATGATGGCATGTACGACTCCATGAGTGAAGATGAGATGGAAGCTCTTGAGCACGTCGCGACAATGATTCAAGTCCCACTCTCGTGGTCTCCAAGGTCTTGATGCTTCAACACCAACAAGACAAAGACCAAAGGTGTCACATCTTCCACACCAAGGCCGGCATCAATGGGCGCTCCGTCAAAGTCATCACCGACGGAGGAAGTTGCCATAACTTGGCAAGTGAAGAGCTATGTTCCAAGCTGCAATTGGTCAAGAAGAAACACCCTCGCCCCTACAAGGTCCAATGGGTAAGCGACTCCGGCACAATTCATGTGGAGCACACCGTGCACGTTTCTTTCAAGATTGGCGCCTACAAGGACACCATTGAGTGTGACGTGGTTCCTATGTCCGTGTGCCATCTTCTCTTGGGAAGACCTTGGCAATTCAACCGCGGCGTCATCCACAATGGGAGAACAAACCACTATAGCTTCAAGATGAAGGGAATGGAGTACGTGCTACGACCTATGTCTCCAAGCCAAGTGATCACCGAGAAGCAAGCATCCACACATCATGGAGAGACTAGTGAGAGAGTGAACAACCACAAAGAGAGTGAGCGCCAAAAGCCCAAATTGAGTGACTTGTCGCCCAGAGAGAAAAACTTAGTCCTCCTAGCCACAAAAAGAGAGATGAGAGAAGTGTGTGAGAACCCATCAAGTGTCATCCGCTGTGTCCTAATATGCAAAGATGAGGTGACAAAGACTAACATGCCTAATCCCCTTCCTCTAGTATTGTCTGATTTGTTGCAGGAATTTGAGGATGTCTTCCCCGATGAGCTACCTCCTGGTCTTCCTCCTCTACGTGGCATCAAACATCGGATCGACCTCATCCCCGGCGCACCTCTTCCTAACAAGGCACCATACCGCGTCAACCCCGAAGAAACAAAAGAAATACAAAGGCAAGTCCAACATCTCATAGACCACGGACATGTGTATGAAAGTTTGAGTCCTTGTACCGTACCGGTCATTCTTGTGCCCAAAAGAGACGGTAGCTTCGCATGTGTTCCGACTGTAGACCCATCAGTACTATGACCATTCGCTATAGGCATCCCATTCCACGCCTTGATGATATGTTAGATGAGCTTCGGTGCCACTATTTTCTCAAAAATTGATCTTAAAAGTGGTTACTATCAAATCCGCATAAAAGAAGGTGATGAATGGAAAACCAGTTTCAAAACAAAATTCGGCTTGTATAATTGCTTAGTTATGCCTATGGGTTTATCCGAGGCACCCGGTACCTTCATGCGTGTTATGCATTAGGTGCTTCGCCCTTACATTGCTGTGTTTGTTTTGATCTACTTTGACGACATCCTTGAGGTTAGCAAATCCATCAAAGAACATGTAGATCATCTTAGGGCCGTTTTGAAAACACTTAAAAAAGAGAGTCTCTATGCCAATATGGAGAAATGCACTTTTGGTGTTGACAAGATAATTTTCTTGGGCTTTGTTGTGTCTTCCAAAGGCATTCATGTAGATGAGTCTAAAATTGAAGTAACTAAAACTTCGTCCCAACCCACTAATTTGCAACAAGTGCATAGTTTCCTTGGTCTAGCGGGTTTTTATCATCGCTTTGTGAAAGACTTTAGCACTATTGCCGCACCGCTGCATGCTTTGAGTAAGAAAAATGCACCCTTTGTTTGGGGACCATCTCAATCTAGCACATTTGATGAGCTCAAATCTTTGTTTAAACATGCCCCAATTCTTGCTTTACCCGATTTCACCAAAAGTTTTGAGGTTCATTGTGATGTTAGGCGTCATGGAATTGGTGGAGCCTTGATGCAAGCAAACCGACCCATTGCATACTTTACTGAAAAACTTTTCGGTTCTCGACATAGCTACCCAATATATGACAAAGAATTGTATGCTTTAGTGCGCGTATTGCATGTTTGGGAACATTATCTTCGCCCACATGAATTTGTCATACATACCGATCATGAGACACTAAATTACCTGAAAGGTCAAACTAAGTTGAATAAACGGCATGCTAAATGGAGTGAATTTATTGAGTGATAGAGGAAAAGGTGTCCTGTATTTCGATGAGATGGTGGCTATCGTTTCGAAGGAGTAGACTTTGACGATCCGACTACGAACGTGCGAGGTCGTCGCACCTTAGCAATCGCTAAACCAACTCCGAGAGGTTATTGACCACACCGGAGCATGATCAACCTGACCACGAGGGTCTATTTCCTACAAGCAAATGAAGAACAAGCAAGAAACTGAAATTGCAATCAGGATATTATGAATAAAAGAGGAAAGTTTTATTGATCAAGTGGGGTTCTGTGACGTCTTGGTCTGGTCGATGAACACAAACGAAGTATGCAAAGTTGCAGCTATGGTGAACTTTTAATCTAAATAAAACCCATAGTCGAAACGACGCCCTAAGGGTTGTATATATGGAAGAGTAGGGGGGAATTTCGTGACCCCTTGTAGGCGGGGTCCGAAACCAACCCTAACTTTGTTTCCTCTAAAAACAGCCTATACTTATGTATTTTGGAATTACATGGGCCTGGCCCAATAATAAGGTGACGCGGCACCTATAATAGCCTCTGGACGAAATTTGTGAAGTGGCATCTTGTATATTTCGTCCAAGCCTTCGTGCACTCATTACGGTGGCTTCAAAGTCCTGAAATCATCACTTGAAACTCCGTACTTGTTTCCCTTGCGCACGCCATCATCTCCATGCTTGTTCTTGCTCCAATGTTCATCCTTCTCCAAGCTAGGCCCTTCATTTGTAAGCGAAACAAATGTATCCAATTAAGGCAGCATCATATTCTTATGACATTAGAATCATTACCAAGAAAGGAAAGTACCTGTTAATTTAATTGGCGTGCGCGAGCTCTAGTAATTGGTTCAGTATGTATAGTAGCAGGGGTTGTGGGTGTAACAATGGTATTGGTGTCCTCATCATCCTCCCCTTCTTGAAATAAAGTCATCCTCGACGAAAGCTCATCTTCCTCACCCAAATAAGGCATCAAATATGCAATGTTAAAAGTGGGACTAACCCCAAAATCTGCAGGAAACTCAAGTTTATATGCATTATCATTTATTTTCTCTAACACCTTAAAAGGACCATCAACACGTGGCATTAGCTTTGATTTATGAAAATAAGAAAATCTATCCTTACGCAAATGTAACCAAACAAGATCTCCAGGTGCAAACACACTACTAGGGAAAACCCTAGTAGTAGTGCGGGTTTTGAGGCTTTCAGGAGCGCGGGCAGCCGCGCTATGTAACATCCCAAATTTTCAATTTGGAATGTTATACATAGGTCATTCATGCATATCATATTTTTACTGCATTGTTGCTTTGCGATCCTTGAAATTCTAAGCAACTCAAGCACCCACGGAGAGAGTTGGGGATTTCATGTTTTTCATATTTGAATTTTATCAAATATCGAAACAAGGATCACTTTGGTTTAAATTATTTTTCCCTCCAAAAATATTTCATATTAAAATATAAGAGAGGAGATAATATGACTTCTCCAAAATAAAGGGAATATTGGAGGAAAAATATTAAAATCAAATAAATAATATTTTTGGACTTTTATTGCTATTTTATTTGAATTAGGAAAAATATGTGTTTTTAAAAATTGCATTAGAGGCCCAAATAAATGTTCACTTTGTCTGCAATATTATTAGAGGACCGTGAAAATTTATTTCAGGATTTTTGGACTCTGTTTATTATTTCTTTTATTTGTTTTTCCGCGTCAGGTTTTAAAAAAAAAGTTGCACCGACCTAACGGGCGTAACCGACCCGGACTCCCGCCGGGGGCAGGCTTTGTAAGACGGCCGCCCCGAGGCCCCAGACCACCAAGCCGCCAGCCACCCGCCGCCCCAAACCCTAGCCCGCGCCACCGCCTCGATCCGCGCGCCGCCGCGCCGCCAGCCCGCCACCACCAGTCCGCCGTCGTCGCCGCCGCCGCCGGAGCAGCCGCCGTCCGCCGCGCCGCCAGCCGCATACCGCCGCCGCCGCCGCCGGAGCCTCGCCAGAGGTAGCCGTCGCCGCCGCCGCCGTTCGTCGTTTTTTTTTCCGGTTAACCGTTCGGTTTTTTTTAAACCCTAGATCTAGTTTTTTTAATCTGATCGGTTCGTTCGTTTTTTTTTCTCGGTTCGGTTATTTAGCGGATGTTCGTTCTTTCGTTCATTTTAACAAACGCTGTTCATCCGTTAGCCGCAGACAGCGGACGTTCGTTCGTTAGCCTGTTCGTCAGTTTTCTTTTTCCAGGGTTTTTCCGCGATTATTTCCGATCGCGATTTCTGCCCTAATTTTCGTTTTAGTTTATCTTTTCGCTCGTTTATCCAAATCAGGTGAAACAAGTGCCTAGATCTTCGTCTCAAAGTCCTCTTTCTGTTTAACCAACTTGAACAAGATTTTGGTACTGTAAAATTTGACTTTAGTCCAGATTAGTAAATGGATCTTGTTTCTTTCGTAGTTTGAGTTTCGTTGCTCCGTTTGATTTGATTCTTTTTGCAAACCGGAGTTCTTCAGTTGAACTTTCTGGTTAGATCTTCTTATTTTAGTTTTACCCGTGCATCCTTGCTTGATTGCTTATGTATGCTCTTGTTTGTTTATGATAGAATTCCCGGAGTGCGAAGCGTGCTACTACGAGTCACTAGGTTTTGCGGATCGTCAGCAAGGCAAGTAACACTTTGATCATACCCCTTTCATACCCAGTTTTTATGCATTAGTTCCACCCTCATACATTGCATGAGTAGGATCTCTTAACATGTGGGTATTTGGGAAGTAGATGATGAGGTAGAACCTATTGCCCTGTTTATTATCAAACCCCTGGGAGTTACTTCTACGTTATGCTTATATTGCCATGCTATGCTCGTAGACATGGATTGGGGTTGAGTGAATCCATGACAGATGTGAGTTGTTAATTAATGGTTCAACTTAAGGTGGCAACTTTAATACACCTCTAGGTGGATTGCTTGTGGGCACCTGGAGAATCCAGTGTTGTCCTAGGATATCCCGGAGTACCCGTGTGATCATCCTACGGTCCGCCACCCAGGCTCAAAGGGATCATAAGATTATTCATGCTAGAAACTTCCGTGTGCAGCCACAAGCCATTATGGGCGCTGGCATAGTTGAGTATGTTGCGTGACCTCTTTCAGTGGTAGGCTAGCAGATGTAGAGGGAAAGTAGGTGTAACTGTCTACCCAGAGTAAAGAGTTAATGTTTCTGAAAGACTGTGTCTCGGTCATCCGTTTCTCAAACACCATGTAGTGCGAGAAATCAAATGAAGGAGATCGAGTCTTATGGGGAAAAGTGTGCAAACCTCTGCAGAGTGTATAAACTAATCATGGTTAGCCGTGTCCCCGGTTATGGACATCTTGAGTATCTGGTACTTGAATTATTGATTTGATCTCATCACTCTAAATTAATTTGTTGGGATGATAATGACTACTTTAATTGGGATTGAGTTAGAGGAACCTTCTCAATGATGTTTCAACCACCATGATAGTTAAATAAAATCTATTCCTTTGTTGTAGGGAAAAATTGGCTTTTCGCAAAAACAATATAACCATAGAGCCTCCACCAGCCATATATGCATGTAGTGATAGCATTTATTTGTTCATTGCTCTACTGTGTTATATTGCCAGCATATTCCATGTGCTGACCCATTTCGGGCTGCAACATATCATGTTGCAGACTTTTTAGACGATGAGTAAGGTGTCATAGGTCGTTTGTCATGCACTCAGCTATGCCGTTGGAGTTGATGGACTCACTTTATCCTCCAAGCCTTCCGCTGTGATCTTACTTAGATGGCCTTAAGCCATATTTATTGTAATAAGTTCTCTTTTGAGACATTCGATGTAATAAGTGTGTGATTGCTACTCTGTTATAAATTCATTCGAGTACTGTGTGTGTCAGCATTACCGATCCAGGGATGACACTGAAGCACAGAGACTTGACCGTCTGAGGTCGGGTCGCTACAAGATGGTATCAGAGCACACACTGAATGTAGGACACGACCACTAAGATGAGCCATAGGTCACTCTTCTCTACTCATTTCTGACTCCTCTCCATTTTCTACTCTTTAGGATGGTGGACTCAAGGAAAAAGTTTGCACAACCGGATGAAGACACACCTTTTGGGAGACACTTGAAGGAAGTCACTAGGTACCTGAACATCGCAATACCAAGCTTCACCGGAACCTACACCGCCACTTTACCAGAAGAGGAGCGTTGGATGATCTGAGTTCAAGTTCCAGGAAGGACATTCACGCCAGTCACTGAGCCCATAGAGTTTTCCTTTGATGCCCCAACCTGGAGTTTAGGTAAGAGCATGGCAGCCCACATCGCCATGGGACGCATCGGCGAAGTTTATCACAAGGATCTTAAGGACACCATCTACCAGATATGTGGGCACCGAGACGAGCAATGGGAGATGATCAGCACAAGGAAGGACAGGTCCATTGCAGCTTTCATCCAGGAGTTAAACCAACACATTCGACGCCAGGAGAACCAGATGTGCGCAGGCATGATAGATTTGAAGAAGGCGATGACTAGGATCACAGAGCTAGAAGAGGAACTCAAGTCTACACGTGATGGATATGAGGAGGAAATGACGATACTCATGGAGAAGAATGACGACCTGACAAGGAAGCTAGGAGTTTTTATGGGAGACCCCGCTCCAGGTGGAGAAGAAGACGAACCCAAGGAGATTCATTCTGAAGACTACATCATCATCGACGACACCGACTCCGACCCCGATGATAGTGACGATGACTATGAAGACGAAGCAGCAGCAGATTGAGAGCCGCAAAAGGAAGTACGGACAAGGGAAGAACAATTCAGGAGCTAAAGTGTTTTCGAAGATCGATTTGTGATCAGGATATCACCAGCTGAAGATTCGAGAAAAGGATATACCTAAGACAGCTTTCACCACAAGGTATGGGCTATATGAGTATACGGTTATGTCATTTGGATTGACTAACGCCCCTGCCTATTTTATGAGCATGATGAACAAGGTATTCATGGAGTTCTTGGATAAGTTTGTAGTGGTGTTCATTGATGATATCTTGGTATACTCGAAGAATGAAGAGGAACACAAGGAACATTTACGCTTAGTTCTCGAGAAGCTCAGGGAACATCAGTTATAAGCCAAGTTCAGCAAATGTGAGTTTTGGTTGAAGGAAGTTGGATTTCTTGGACATGTTATATCAGGAGAAGGTATAGCAGTGGATCCTACCAAGGTCCAGTCAGTCACTGAGTGGTTGGCACCCACATCAGTTGGAGAGATCCGCAGTTTTCTTGGACTCGCGGGATACTATCGAAGATTCATTGAGGATTTTTCCAAGATTGCGAAGCCCATGATGGCATTGTTGAAGAAGGACACCAAGTTCCATCTGACTGAAGAATGTGAAGCAAGTGTCCAGGATTTGAAGAAACGTTTGACTACAGCTCCAGTGGTGATTCTGCCGGATATACGCAAGGATTTCCAAGTGTATTGCGATGCCTCTCGCTTAGGACTTGGAGGAGTACTTATGCAAGACGGAAGAGTTGTTTCGTATGCCTCACGTCAACTTCGATCGCATGAGTTGAATTATGCCACACATGATTTGGAGTTAGCAGCTGTAGTGCATGCGCTCAAGACCTGGAGACATTATCTTATTGGAAACCGTTGTGATGTGTACACGGATCACAAGAGTTTGAAGTACATTTTTACTCAGAAGGAGCTGAACCTCAGGCAGAGGAGATGGTTGGAGCTCATAAAGGACTATGATACGAAGTTGCACTATCATCCAGGAAAGGCCAATGTCATAGCAGATGCTTTGAGCCGGAAGAGTTATGTCAATACCCTCGTAAGCGGAGGATTGCCAAAGGAGTTAGCAGAAGATCTCAGGGAGCTTTGTTTGGAGATCGTCCCTAGAGGTTTTGTTGCAGCATTGGAGGTTCAATCAACGTTATTGGGAAAGATTCGAGAAGCTCAGAAGGATGACCAAGAAATTGCTGAGATAAAGGAGAAGATGGGTGAAGGAAAAGCCAAAGGTTTTCGTGAGGATGAGCACGACACCTTGTGGTTTGAGGACCGTGTATATGTGCCCAATAATGCAGAGATCAGGAAGTTGATACTATAGGAAGCTCATGACTCGCCATACTCGATACACCCCGAAAACACCAAGATGTATTTGGATTTGAAGGAGCATTTCTGGTGGACTGGTATGAAGAAAGACATTGCTGAGTATGTAGCCGTATGTGACGTATGTCAGAGAGTGAAGGCCGAACATCAGAAGCCAGTAGGATTACTGCAGCCTATGCCGATACCCGAATGGAAGTGGGACAAGCTTGGCATGGATTTCATCACCGGATTACCCAGGACCCGATCAGGATATGATTCTATCTGGGTAGTAGTGGACCCCCCCCCCCCCCCCCCCCCCCCCCCCCCCCCCCCCCCCCCCCCCCCCCCCCCCCCCCCCCCCCCCCCCCCCCCCCCCCCCCCCCCCCCCCCCCCCCCCCCCCCCCCCCCCCCCCCCCCCCCCCCCCCCCCCCCCCCCCCCCCCCCCCCCCCCCCCCCCCCCCCCCCCCCCCCCCCCCCCCCCCCCCCCCCCCCCCCCCCCCCCCCCCCCCCCCCCCCCCCCCCCCCCCCCCCCCCCCCCCCCCCCCCCCCCCCCCCCCCCCCCCCCCCCCCCCCCCCCCCCCCCCCCCCCCCCCCCCCCCCCCCCCCCCCCCCCCCCCCCCCCCCCCCCCCCCCCCCCCCCCCCCCCCCCCCCCCCCCCCCCCCCCCCCCCCCCCCCCCCCCCCCCCCCCCCCCCCCCCCCCCCCCCCCCCCCCCCCCCCCCCCCCCCCCCCCCCCCCCCCCCCCCCCCCCCCCCCCCCCCCCCCCCCCCCCCCCCCCCCCCCCCCCCCCCCCCCCCCCCCCCCCCCCCCCCCCCCCCCCCCCCCCCCCCCCCCCCCCCCCCCCCCCCCCCCCCCCCCCCCCCCCCCCCCCCCCCCCCCCCCCCCCCCCCCCCCCCCCCCCCCCCCCCCCCCCCCCCCCCCCCCCCCCCCCCCCCCCTGCTTTGCGATCCTCGAAATTCTAAGCAACTCAAGGACCCACGGAGAGAGTTGGGGATTTCACGTTTTTCATATTTGAATTTTATCAAATATCGAAACAAGGATCACTTTGGTTTTAATTATTTTTCCCTCCAAAAATATTTCATATTAAAATATAAGAGAGGAGATAATATGACTTCTCCAAAACAAAGGGAATATTGGAGGAAAAATATTAAAATCAAATAAATAATATTTTTGGACTTTTATTGCTATTTTATTTGAATTAGGAAAAATATGCGTTTTTCAAAATTGCATTAGAGGCCCAAATAAATGTTCACTTTCTCCGCAATATTATTAGAGGACCGTGAAAATTTATTTCAGGATTTTTGGACTCCGTTTAGTATTTCTTTTATTTGTTTTTCCGTGTCAGGTTTTTTTTTTAAAGTTGCACCGACCTAACGGGCCGTAACCGACCCGGACTCCCGCCGGGGGCAGGCTTTATAAGCCGGCCGCCCCGAGGCCCCAGCCCACCAAGCCGCCAGCCGCCGGCCGCCCCAAACCCTAGCCCACGCCGCCGCCTCGATCCGCGCGCCGCCAGCCTGCCGCCGCCAGTCCGCCGCCGTCGCCGCCGCCGTCCGCCGTGCCGCCAGCCGCCGACCGCCGCCGCCGGAGTCGCCGCCGCCACCGTCTCCCGCCGCCGCCGCAGCCTCACCGGAGGTAGCCAACGCCGCCGCCGCCGTTCGTCGTTGTTTTTTTTTTGGTTAACCGTTCGGGTTTTTTTGAAACCCTAGATCTAGTTTTTTTTATTTGATCGGTTCGTTCGGTTTTTTTTCTCGGTTCGGTTATTTAGCGGACATTCGTTCGTTCGTTCATTTTAACGAACGCTGTTCATCTGTTAGCCGCAGACAGCGAACGTTCGTTCGTTAGCCTGTTCGTCAGTTTTCTTTTTCCAGGGTTTTTCCGCGATTATTTCCGATCACGATTTCTGCCCTAATTTTCGTTTTAGTTTATCTTTTCGCTCGTTTATCCAAATCAGGTGAAACAAGCGCCTAGATCTTTGTCTCGAAGTCCTCTTTCTGTTTAACCAACTTGAACAAGATTTTGGTACAGTAAAATTTGACTTTAGTCCAGATTAGTAAATGGATATTGTTTCTTTCGTAGTTTGAGTTTCGTTGCTCCGTTTGATTTGATTCTTTTTGCAAACCAGAGTTCTTCAGTTGAACTTTCTTGTTAGATCTTCTTATTTGAGTTTTACCCGTGCATCTTTGCTTGATTGCTTATGTATGCTCTTGTTTGTTTATGATAGAATTCCCGGAGTGCGAAGCGTGCTACTACGAGTCACTAGGTTTTGCGGATCGTCAGCAAGGCAAGTAACACTTTGATCATACCCCTTTCATACCCAGTTTTTATGCAATAGTTCCACCCTCACACATTGCATGAGTAGGATCTCTTAACATGTGGGTATTTGGGAAGTAGATGATGAGGTAGAACCTATTGCCCTGTTTATTATCAAACCCCTGGGAGTTACTTCTACGTTATGCTTATATTGCCATGCTATGCTCGTAGACGTGGATTGGGGTTGAGTGAATCCATGACAGATGTGAGTTGTTAATTAATGGTTCAACTTAAGGTGGCAACTTTAATACACCTCTAGGTGGATTGCTTGTGGGCACCTGGAGAATCCAGTGTTGTCCTAGGATATCCCGGAGTACCCGTGTGATCATCCTACGGTCCGCCACCCAGGCTCAAAGGGATCATAAGATTATTCATGCTAGAAACTTCTGTGTGCAGCCACAAGCCATTATTGGCGCTGGAATAGTTGAGTATGTTGCGTGACCTCTTTCAGTGGTAGGCTAGCAGATGTAGAGGGAAAGTAGGTGTAACTGTCTACCCAGAGTAAAGAGTTAATGTTTCTGAAAGACTGTGTCTCGGTCATCCGTTTCTCAAACACCATGTAGTGCGAGAAATCAAATGGAGGAGATCGAGTCTTGTGGGGAAAAGTGCGCAAACCTCTACAGAGTGTATAAACTAATCATGGTTAGCCGTGTCCCCGATTATGGACATCTTGAGTATCTGGTACTTGAATTATTGATTTGATCTCATCACTCTAAATTAATTTGTTGGGATGATAATGACTACTTTAATTGGGACTGAGTTGGAGGAATCTTCTCAATGATGTTTCAACCACCATGATAGTTAAATAAAATCTATTCCTTTGTTGTAGGAAAAAATTGGCTTTTCGCAAAAACAATATAACCATAGAGCCTCCACCAGCCATATATGCATGTAGTCATAGCATTTATCTGTTCATTGCTCTACTGTGTTATATTGCCAGCATATTCCATGTGCTGACCCATTTCGGGCTGCAACATATCATGTTCCAGACTTTTCAGACGACGAGTAAGGTGCCATAGGTCGTTTGTCATGCACTCAGCTATGCCGTTGGAGTTGATGGACTCACTTTATCCTCCAAGCCTTCCGCTGTTATCTTATTTAGATGGCCTTAAGCCATATTTATTGTAATAAGTTCTCTTTTGAGACATTTGATGTAATAAGTGTGTGATTGCTACTCTGTTATAAATCCATTCGAGTACTGTGTCTATCAGCATTACCGATCCAGGGATGACACTGAAGCACAAAGACTTGATCGTCTGAGGTCGGGTCACTACACGCTACTACTACGGCGCTACAGCTAACTGTTAGTAGTAGCGCGGTTTGTACCCGCGCTACTACTATTGACTATAACAGCAGCACTTTTCCAGAACGCACTACTATTAGTTAGCTGTAGCGCTTTCCTAGCCCCGCGCTACTGCTATAACTTTCATCATCTCCCCCCCACTTCCTACCCCGTTTCAGTTTCAATAAACTGCAATTTCCAGATACTAGGTACTACTAGATATCAATTTCATAAAGCATTATAAGTATTGGGTAGTACTCCCTCCGTTCCAAATTACTCGTCATGGTTTTAGTTCAAATTTGAACTAAAACCACGATTAGTAATTTGGAACGGAGGGAGTACTAGATAACAATTTCATATATAGTCAACATGCATCCTCAAGCAGTACTAGGTGATATCGACGACGATCATCATATGTAGTTCTAGATGATATCGACAACGATCATCATATGTAGTTCTAGATGATATCGACGACGAGCATCATATGTAGTTCTAGATGATATAGCCACACACATATATGTAGTTCTAGATGATATCGACGACGATCATCATCCGCAAGCCTGGGCGGTGGGTGTTCTTGATAGTAATTAGGATGGCCTGTGCAACACGAAGATTCTTGCCAACGAGGAATCTCTTCCACCCAACCAAGTTTAAGTGTGTGCGACCATCCGTGTCCATGTAGTAAGTACAGGTGGTGACGGAGCCCCTTGCTGTAAGGCGTAGTCCAGCTGAGCCTTCTTCATTAGGCTCGATACCACAACTCACAGATAGGCTCTTTGGCAATTTCTGAATAAGAAAAACATATCAATTAATAAATAGCCTCGCACATACTTTTGCAAATATATTTATATTAAGTATAGATTTCTACACAATCAAAAGACACAGTACTACACATTTGTACTAAGCATGAATTCTACTAATAAGTATATATGGATTATCTACACTATTAATAGTTCCTTGGATTCTACACTAATAAGCATGTGATCGGACTCTACACTAAAGCATATCATCGACTAGATTCCACACAGCATATCATTGGACTCTACACTAAGCATATCATCGGTAATTTGCATTTGTAAGTATAACATACCATATCATGCCGATCGACCATGGTACTTGTCAGGCGGGTCACGAGTGGCAACCCGACAAAGTCATCACGTGGTGGAATTATGTCCCATAGGTTGCACACCTCTTCCTCACTCAGCCTAATTCTTTGAGCTACGATGGCTTCATGAAGTGGGTCCTCATCATCTTCATCGAGTGGGTCCTCATTATCTTCATCATCTTCATCATCTTCATCATCTTCCACCAGGTTGATATAAATGACAGCCAGCTTGGGTCTTTCTGCTCTCAAGGAGAAGCTGATCAACTCACCACCAGTAAGACGCATGCGGGCGAGGAAATGGGCCCATCCATCTCCTCCAATCTGTGACATATTGCGTCCTTTCTCGACCTCCATAGTGTACGGCCCCCCAGGAGCCTCAAATGTCACAGTGTCTCCTGTCAGCTTGTTGAATTTCAACCTCACATTGCATGGGACGATCTGTGTAAAAAAAGCAAAATGACACAATGCAGTAATGCCAACACTAAAAATAAAATAGTTGTTACATTTCATATAATTTCTTACTGCCGCATGACGAAAACTCGGCTGGAAGTAGATGCCGAATAGCTTGCAAGTTGCAAGGCTGCTGGCGCACCTTGACTTGCACAGTTGACATGGTGATGGTGGTGGCGCCATTTTCCTAAAGCAATATGAGCAAAGGATTAACGATCCACTTCACAGGAAAGAAAAACAGTAGCATGTGATATTTTTGGTTCTTCTTCAGTTATATTTTCATAGTGGAACCCGATCCCAAAAAGTAAACAACAAGCTCTCAGTTAACTTACTAACACCTTCTATAATAGAACCAACAGCTAGCAGGCAAATGCCAAATCAGCCAACAAGACTCATAGCCAACAAGTTCTCAATTAGCTTACTAACACCTTCTAGAATAGAACTAACAGCTAGCAGACAAATGCCAAATCTTGTGTATATATCACCAATATCTCTAGATGAAGAGATTCTTCCGTGAGAAGCAATTTGATGGACAATTATAATCATCAGATCTAGTAACATATAAGATGACAAGGTATCACCTACCAAAGCATTTCAGTGGCACCTATTGCCAAAAAAACTTTTCACAAATATCTACCAAATCAAGGTACCACCTACCAAGACACATTTCATCTAATTTGGCCCCTATTGCCTAAGATAACTAATTAAAAAAACAAGTGGCAAATTTAATTGGGATTAACTTAGCACTTGCAAACTAAATACTTGTATCAAAACCAATATCTAGCAGATCACGGTACCACCTACCAAAGCATTTCAACTAAATTTGCACCTACATTTGGCAAAAAATAACTTATTATAGAAACACAAAAGCATCTAGTTATCCATATGAAATTAGTAAGCCCTCGCTGCATCTAGCTAGGGCAGCCCTCGGGGGGTGCTGACGAGGAGGGGGGATGGCATGGTGACCTCGGTTGGGGGTGCTGACGATGGGAAGGCCGGTGACTTTCCTACGAGAGGGGGCGACGATAGCGGCCGGCGAGGGGATCAAGGGCGGTCGGCCAAAGGCGCTCGGCCAAAGCTCGCGGGTGGCGATAAAGTGGGCGGCGAGAGGGTGGAGGAGCAGCAGAGGGGCGGCGAGAGGGGGGAGCATTACCTGCGGCGGCGGTGGCGGTGGTGCGCGGTGGCGGAGGAGAAACCCTAACCGCAGCTGCCGGCGTCGGGCGGAGGGGGACGATTGAGAGATGAGCGAGCGTGGGGCCGGGCCGCGTGTTTTTTTTGCTGTCGCAGTAGCGCGGGTACAGGGAGCGTGCTACTGCTAAGCCCAATATCAGTAGCGCTTTCTTCTGGAAAAACGCTACTGCTAAGGCTAAGCATGTAAAAACATCAAAAATATACATTGGTCATCATTGATCTTTTTGTGTAGAATCTAAATAGTCAACATGAATCTCACTATACCTGTATAGGCACAGGTGAAGATTCATATTGCAGCCACAAATCCTACACATACAGTTCAATGAAGACCAAGTGCTCGAGATAGTTTGAGAAGTAACATATTTAAGGTGGTAAACACCTTGTTCGCTTAGCAGTATGGGACTAAACTTAATTAGTTGCCCCCCCCCCCCCCCCCCCCCCCCCCCCCCCCCCCCCCCCCCCCCCCCCCCCCCCCCCCCCCCCCCCCCCCCCCCCCCCCCCCCCCCCCCCCCCCCCCCCCCCCCCCCCCCCCCCCCCCCCCCCCCCCCCCCCCCCCCCCCCCCCCCCCCCCCCCCCCCCCCCCCCCCCCCCCCCCCCCCCCCCCCCCCCCCCCCCCCCCCCCCCCCCCCCCCCCCCCCCCCCCCCCCCCCCCCCCCCCCCCCCCCCCCCCCCCCCCCCCCCCCCCCCCCCCCCCCCCCCCCCCCCCCCCCCCCCCCCCCCCCCCCCCCCCCCCCCCCCCCCCCCCCCCCCCCCCCCCCCCCCCCCCCCCCCCCCCCCCCCCCCCCCCCCCCCCCCCCCCCCCCCCCCCCCCCCCCCCCCCCCCCCCCCCCCCCCCCCCCCCCCCCCCCCCCCCCCCCCCCCCCCCCCCCCCCCCCCCCCCCCCCCCCCCCCCCCCCCCCCCCCCCCCCCCCCCCCCCCCCCCCCCCCCCCCCCCCCCCCCCCCCCCCCCCCCCCCCCCCCCCCCCCCCCCCCCCCCCCCCCCCCCCCCCCCCCCCCCCCCCCCCCCCCCCCCCCCCCCCCCCCCCCCCCCCCCCCCCCCCCCCCCCCCCCCCCCCCCCCCCCCCCCCCCCCCCCCCCCCCCCCCCCCCCCCCCCCCCCCCCCCCCCCCCCCCCCCCCCCCCCCCCCCCCCCCCCCCCCCCCCCCCCCCCCCCCCCCCCCCCCCCCCCCCCCCCCCCCCCCCCCCCCCCCCCCCCCCCCCCCCCCCCCCCCCCCCCCCCCCCCCCCCCCCCCCCCCCCCCCCCCCCCCCCCCCCCCCCCCCCCCCCCCCCCCCCCCCCCCCCCCCCCCCCCCCCCCCCCCCCCCCCCCCCCCCCCCCCCCCCCCCCCCCCCCCCCCCCCCCCCCCCCCCCCCCCCCCCCCCCCCCCCCCCCCCCCCCCCCCCCCCCCCCCCCCCCCCCCCCCCCCCCCCCCCCCCCCCCCCCCCCCCCCCCCCCCCCCCCCCCCCCCCCCCCCCCCCCCCCCCCCCCCCCCCCCCCCCCCCCCCCCCCCCCCCCCCCCCCCCCCCCCCCCCCCCCCCCCCCCCCCCCCCCCCCCCCCCCCCCCCCCCCCCCCCCCCCCCCCCCCCCCCCCCCCCCCCCCCCCCCCCCCCCCCCCCCCCCCCCCCCCCCCCCCCCCCCCCCCAGCATCACATTCAAGCTCAAAAGTCTTATTAAAATCAGGAAGTTGGAGTAAAGGAGCATGTGTCAACTTATCTTTCAATATCGTGAAGGCTTCTTCCTGTGCGGTACCCCAAACAAAAGGCACCTCCTTCTTTGTAAGCTCATTGAGAGGTGCAACAATGGTGCTCAAATCTCACACAAAACGCCTATAGAATCCAGCGAGGCCAAGAAAACTCCTCACTTGTGTGACCGTTTTGGGCTGTGGCCAACTCCCAATAGCTTCAATCTTGGCTTTATCAACTTCAATTCCCTGTGGAGTAACAACATGGCCAAGAAAAGATACTCGGTCGGTGCAAAAGGTGCACTTACCAAGGTTACCAAACAAACGTGCATCACGTAGAGCAATAAAAACAGCTCGTAAATGTTCCAAATGTTTCTCCAAAGATCTGCTATAAATCAGTATATCATCAAAATAGACTACCACAAATCGTCCAATGAAAGAACGTAAAACTTCGTTCATTAATCTCATGAAAGTACTAGGTGCATTAGTTAACCAAAAAGGCATTACTAACCACTCATATAATCCAAAC
Organism: Thinopyrum obtusiflorum; assembly: GCA_036873465.1. Taxonomy (NCBI): domain Eukaryota; kingdom Viridiplantae; phylum Streptophyta; class Magnoliopsida; order Poales; family Poaceae; genus Thinopyrum; species Thinopyrum obtusiflorum. The sequence goes on from JAAAWM010011671.1 coordinate 49,879, forward strand.
TTTGATGGTATCCACTCATTAATCTCATGAAAGTACTAGGTGCATTAGCAACAGATTTTAAATGTTGTTTTCCATTCATCTCCCAATTTAATACGAATTTGATGGTATCCACTATGCCAGTAAACTTTGGAGAATATTGTAGAGCCACTCAATTCATCAAGCATATCATCTAGCCTAGGAATAGGATGACAATAACGAATTGTAATATTTTTAATGCCTCTACAATCAACACACACACGCGACGTACCATCCTTTTTTGGCACTAGTAGAATAGGAACAACACAAGGACTAAGAGATTCGTGTATATAAACCTTTGTCAAGCATCTCCTGTACTTGACCCATAATCTCCTTCGTCTCCTCTGGATTGGTACGGTATGGTGCACGGTTGGGTAGTGATGCACCGGGAATTAAGTCAATCTGATGCTCAATCCCTCGAATAGGTGGTAATCCCGGTGGCACGTCTTGTGCAAAGACTTCAGCGAACTCCTGCAAAATGTTAGTGATAGCAGGAGGCCAAGAGGAAGGCACGTCCTCGAATGAAAGTAATGCCTCTTTGCACACAAAAGCATAGCAAACAGATTTGTTGCAATCTAGATCGTCAATATCAGATTTGGTGGCAAGTAAACATCCACTTTTCAATTTAATTTCAAAAACAACACTAGATAGTTTATATTAGGTTTCATTTGTTGCTCAAATTCTTTTGCCACTATCTGATTTTCACTCTTATTTTGCTCTTGTTTTGCTTTACTAGCTGGATTAATATCATCTTTCAAAATGGAATCAGGAGTCATAGGAAGCAAAGTAATATGTTTATCTTTATGAACAAGAGTATAGTGATTGTTTCTACCATGGTGTACAGAATTTTTATCGAATTTCTATGGTCGACCAAGTAATAAGGAACATGCTTGCATGGGTACCACATCACAATCAACAAAATCAGCATAGGTAGCGATACTAAAATGCACATGAACAGTACGTATTACCTTAACTTTGCCGCTATTGTTGAACCATTGGATGTAGTAAGGATGCGGATGTGGTCTTGTGGTGAGAGAGAGCTTCTCCACCATCTCCATGCTAGCCAAGTTGTTGCAGCTCCCTCCATCTATGATCACGCGGATAGAACATTCCTTCACAACTCCCTTTGTATGGAACAAATTATGCCTCTGATTTTGCTCAGCTTCTGTGACCTGCACACTCAAAACACATTGAGCAACTAAACTTTCATACCTGTCAGCATCTTCAGCAGCCATGTATTGCGTCTCCTGATCAGAATCATCTCCACCGTGTTCTTCACTTGTAATAAGAGCCAAAGTCTCCTCATCATAGTCACTAGCGGACTCATACCCACCATCCTTAGTAGCAATCATTACACGCTTTAGATGGGCATTCTCTCGCATAATGACCTCCACCCTTGCAACGACGACAAATAATATCATGTGTTTGCCCTGTTGATGCCATGGATGAAGAAGATCTCTGTGCGGAACCGGAAGGTGTACTCCTGGCAGATGGTGGTGGTGGTGCCTGCTTCCTTGTATCATGGCTGGAGGTGGCAGCTGATGGAGGTGACATGTCGATCCTGCACTTCACGTTCAGCTTTATGAGCAAGATGGAATAAATGAGTGATATTATTATACTCCATATACTCTAGAATGGTCTGAATCTCTCTATTTAATCCACCCATAAAATGTCCAAGAATAGCTTCATTCTCCTCAACAATACCACATCTAATCATGCCAGTTTGTAATTCCTGATAATATTGTTCTACCGAATTTTTTCCTTGTCTTAAGCACTGCAATTTCTGAAGTAATTCACGTTGATAATATGGTGGAACCCAACGAGTACGCATAGCAGTTTTCAAAGCAGCCCAAGTAGGTGGAATAGGATATAATCTACAATGTTCAGACCATCAAACACATGCAAAACTAGTGAAAGCACAAACAGCAGCAGCAGCAACACGTCTTTCCTTGGGATATTGTAAACATGTAAAATGTTGTTCAGTTTCTAACTCCCAAGTAAGATATATATCAGGAACATATCTACCCTCGAATGGTGGAATATTCAATTTGGATTTAGGAAGATGGTCATGATCTCGTAACTAAGGTGGTGGTGCAGGCCTACCATTGCGATTATTTGCATGTGGATGACCTAGTGGTGGTGCTGGTTGCACGTAGTTCTGATTTTGATCAACCTCATCCTCATAATCGCCCACATAATCGTCCTCCTCCTCCGCAGCAGCAGGAGCCACAGAAGCATCAACAATAGTAATAGCTACACCAGAAGCTTGGCCAGGCTCAATAGGAACACGGCTCGCTCGGCGGAGGGTTGTTTTGTGATGTGGAGGTGGTGGTTGTTGTTGTTGTTGCAATGGTGTAGCAGAGGCAGGAGGTGGAGGTAGACGCGCAAGCACTTCAGTGAACTTGGCATCAAACTTGGTGTCAATTGTCTTCTCAATGTCATCAATCCTTGCTAATGCCTTGCCAAAACTAGCCATCACGTCTTCCACCTGTTGACCCAACATTTCCTGGAATTTATGATTGAGCTCCTTGTTCATCATGTTCTCCCAGTCCAGCTCATCCGCATGTGATCCTGGCATGGTTAGCAGCAAGAGAAAAACACAAGAATATGATCCTATAGACTAATAGGAAGTGGCTTTGGTGTTGTGGAATGTCACAAATCCGTCAAGAGAATCTCAAATTCTTACCAGGTCTTACCAAGCAGCAGGTGGTGATTGGGAACCGTTGTAGTCAAAACTCTCAAAGCATGGATAGAGTGATTACCAGGGAGAGTCAGACGCACTACGTAGATGTATGTGGAGCTGGGAAGGCTTATAATATGGTAGCAAAAAGGGTCAGCAAGAATCAATTAAGAGATGCAAAGTTGATTAAATGCTCAGCGATGGTACTGTGCTAGTCCTAGGCTAGACCATACTAGAGACGCGAGCCCAGAACACAAAGAAAATTACGAGGCGGCACAGAAACAAGGGAAAAGCCCACTCTAGAATTTTTTTCGCTCTTTTTTGCGCTCTTTTTTGCGAAAAATCACTGTAATGGCGAGTGTCTCAAAACTCTTCCCAAGTCAAAATAACAGGATAGGGACAAAATTGTTTTGACTTTTTTTGGAAATCAGGGCAGCGACGACGAAAAAATGCGACAAAAAATCACTATGATGGAGAGTGTCTCAAAACGCTCCCTGGGACCTCAAAAACAGGATAGAAAAAAAAATATTTTCGATCACCAAACTTTTGGCCTAAAAACTGCCTGGGGGTCTCTAGATTTTTGGCCTAAAAACTGGCCGGGGATCATCGAAATTTTGGCCTAAAAACTGCCCGGGGATCGCCGAAATTTTGGCCTAAAAACTGGCCGATTTTTTTTTGAAACCTACTCAGGCAAGGGAACACGAATCAGAAATTAGATGGATCTTGAAAACAAACCTAATATGTAAAGAACTTGGATTGGTGGTGGATAGGTGGTAGGATATGGCAGTGGTGGTGGTATATGGCAATAGCGATGAAGATGGTGCGGCGGCGGCGTGACAAACTGTGACAGAACTCGAAACTCTAAAGGACTAGACGCTAAGACCAGCAACTAGACACGACGATGCAACCGCAAATTCAACAAAGCAAAACCCTAAAAAGATTATGCAGAGGCTCAGATTGGTTCGGATATCATGAACTAACCCTAATTATTTTTTGGCTTTTTTGCGGACTGTAGGTATGAAGAACAAACTTGATCTAAACTACGAAAAACTTTAAATCTCACCGAGCAACCTGGAAATCTGATACCACTTGATAGAGGCAAAGGTGTCCCGTCTTCCGATGACATGGTGGCTATCTTTTTGGTGGAGTAGACTTTGACGATCCGACTACGAACGTGCGAGGACGTCGCGCCTTAGCAATCGCTAAACCAACTCCGAGAGATATTGACCACGCCAGAGCACGATCAACCTGACCACGAGGGTCTATTTCCTGCAAACAAATGAAGAACAAGCAAGAAACTAAAATTTGCAATCTGGATTTTGCGAATAAAAGAGGAAAGCTTTATTGATCACATGGGGTTCTATGATGTCTTGGTCTGGTCGTTGAACACAAACGAAGTACGCGAAGTTGCAGCTATGGCAAACTTTGAATCTAAACAAAACCAAAAGTCTAAACGACGCCCTAAGGGCTGTATATATGGAGGAGTAGGGGGAATTTCATGACCCATTGTAGGAGGGGTCCGAAACCAACCCTAACTTTGTTTCCACACATATACGGACTCTAAAAACAGCCTATACTTATGTATTTTGAAATTACATGGGCCTGGCCCAATAATAAGGTGCCGTAGCACCTATAATAGCCCTTGGAAAAAATTTGTGAAGTGTCATCTTGTATATTTCGTCCAAGCCTTCATGCACTCATTAAGGTGGCTTCAAAGTCTTGAAATCATCATTTGAAACTCCGTTCTTGTTTCCCTTGCACATGCCATCATCTCCATGCTTGTTCTTCCTCCAATGTTCATCCTTCTCCGAGCTAGGCCCTTCATTTGTAAGCAAAACAAATGTATCCAATTTAGGCAGCATCATATTCTCATGAACATTAGAATCATTACCAAGAAAGGAAAGTACCTGGTAATTTAATTGGCGTGCGCGAGCTCTAGTAATTGGTCCAGTATTTATAGTAGTAGGGGCTGTGGGTGTAACAATGGTATTGATGTCCTCATCATTGAGTCTTTTCCTTATGTGATCAAGTACATTAAGGGCAAGGAAAATGTTGTGGCGAATGCTCTTTCCCGCATATGCATGCTTTTACTCAACTTGAGTTAAATATTATTGGCTTTGAGGATATTAAAGATCCTTATGCAAAATGTCATACTCACACTTGTTTCTCAAGGACGGCTACCTTATGCGTGCTAGCAAACTTTGTATACCCAAGTCTTCTCTTTGTTTGTTACTTTTGCAAGAGGCTCATGGAGGTGGACTCATGGGACATTTTGGGCATGACAAGACCTTCACCACACTCTACTTCAAGTACTTTTGGCCAAAGATGTTCCGCGACATGGCACGTTTCACCACCAAATGCTCTACATGCCGCAAAGCTAAGTCCAAAGCTCAATCTCATGGTTTACATATGCCACTTCCAATTCCATATCAACCATGGGAAGATATTAGTATGGATTCCGTGCTTGGTTTGCCTAGGACTAGAAATGGAAAGGATTCCGTATTTGTTGTTGTGGACCGATTCTCAAAAATGGCACATTTCATCCCATGCAATAAGATAGACGATGATTCACATATTGCTAATATTTTTTGTAGGGAAATCTTGCGGTTGCATGGAGTACCAAGGACCATTTTGTCGGACCGGGATGTCAAGTTATTAAGCTACTTTTGGAAGACCATATACGCCAAGCTCAGCATCAAGCTTCTTTTCTCCACGGCCTATCATCCCCAAACGGATGGCCAAACAAAATTCACCAACCGGACGCTATCTACTCTCCTACGCGTGTTGATCAAGAAGAACTTCAAAGAGTGAGAGGAGTACTTACCCATCGCTGATTATGCCTACAATCGAGCTCGATACACTACTACCAGCAAGTCCCCCTTTGAGGTTGTCTATGGCTTCAACCCATTGTCCCCATTAGACATTCTACCTCTTCCTCTCCAAGAACACGCAAACATGGATGCAAGTGCAAGGGCAAGTTTTCTCAAGAAGATGCATGAAGATACAAGGGCAACAATCGAGCATCAAGTACACCGCATCGCCACCAAGATCAACTCAACAAGACACCAATGGTGTTCCAACCTGGCGATCTCGTATGGCTTCATCTTCGCAAGAACTGCTTCCCCAATGAGCGCAAGTCCAAGCTACTACCATGAGCCAACGGACCCTTCAAGGTGCTAGCATGCTACAACGACAACTCGTACAAGATTGACATCCCACGCGACAAGTACAATGTAAGCGACATCTTCAATGTCAAAGACTTGGCCAAGTACCATGGTGATGAAGATCATGATCCACAGACGGATCTCTCCCAAGGGGAGAGATGATGAGGAGCATCCTTCCATCATCCCCATGGATTCTACACCAACACATCAAGCCCCACATGGACCTATGACAAGAGCTCGAGCGCGCGCAATGGAAACCGAGGTGAACTCCTTCCTACTTGACTTGCACATGAACTCAAATGGGATTTGGTTGCTGAGGGAGTCCTGGATTAGGGGGGCCTCGGGTGTCCGGACTATTTGATATGGGCTGGACTGATGGGCCATGAAGATAAAAGCAGAAGACTTTCCCCCCGTGTCTAGGTAGGACTCTTATATGCGTGGATGGCAAGTTTGATGTCCGGATATGTTATTTCCTTCCCCTGCAAACCAACTCTGTATAACCCTTGGCCCCTCTGGTGTGTATATAAACCGGAGGGTTTAGTCCGTAGAGATCATCAAAATTCTCATAGGCTAGATAGCTAGGGTTTAGTCATTACAATCTCGAGGTAGATCAACTCTTCTAACCCCTATACTCATTGAATACAATCAAGCAGGACGTAGGGTTTTACCTCCTTTAAGAGGGCCCGGACCTGGGTAAACATTGTGCCCCATCATCCCTTGTTACCATTCCTCAGACGCACAGTTCGGGACCCCCTACCCGATATCTGCCGGTTTTGACACCGACATTGGTGCTTTCAATGAGAGTTCCACTGTGTCGTCAACAGAAGGATCGACGGCTCAACTTGTCATTGGCGACGATGCTGTTTCCGGGGAGACTTTTCTCCCTGGTCAACTCTTTGCGTTTGGTGGCTTCGCTCTGCGTGCCAATTCAATTGGTCACCTCGTGCAGATCGACATCTACGCCGCTGATCACCAGATCAGGTTTGGAAGCTTGAACTACATCGCTGATATCCGAGGAGACTTGGTCTTTGAAGGGTTCCCGGCCTCGGCCGCCACTCTTCATCCACATGAAGGAAGCCCGTCGAATCCACCATTAGATTCCGTTCAAGGATCGACTCTCGTGCCTGCCCTGGCCTTAGATCCAGAGCGGACCACTCTGTCCGAAGACGGGAGGATAAACACCGCTGGACTTTCTCCCATTATGGAGCTTCCTGCCGGAGACCCAGAGGCGACTATGCTGTAAGCAGGCCCGGAGTTAAACATGACTCTTCCTGTCATCGGGAAGCCAGACTCGCCTCTGGACGTCAACTCCGAACTCTCGAGGTCTGCGTCCATCGGGCTTGGTCAAGTGGTTATTACTGAATCGAGCTTCGCAGAACCTCATACGCCCGCCCGGCTTTCGCTCTTAAACGAGACACTGGACCTAATGCGATCTCTCACCATCACGGAAGTATCACCTCCGAACTATGCCCAGCCTAAACTGGGGGCTGAGACCAGGGAATTTTACATCCCACCCACCACCCACTTAATAGCCACCATCAAGGATCTAACCGACATGCAAGACTACGCCTCAGAAAACATCGATTGTACGGACGATGATGCCGGAGCCGAACCAGGTCAAAACCCGCCTATCACTGGGCGCTGGACGACCACTTCTACCTACGATGTATACATGGTGGACATACCCGAGAAGAAGGACGACGATGGCACTCAAGACCCAGATGAGGATAAGCTCGTTGATGAACCACCAAAGCACCAGTGCCAGTGGCGCCGCTCTCGATCGCGTTGGGCGAGGGACGGCAACACGGGCACCGGAGATAATGACACTCCGGACAATGCCGAAGACCCCAACCACCCCGTCGAACATGCGTTCGAGCAGGATGAGAGGGAAGAGGGACAAGTCAACCCTGACAAACTTGTCGATCACGAGGATTTGGAAGATAGTAACTATTTACCTGCCTCCGAAGAGGATGTTAGCCTCGGTAACGAAGATTTCATCGTACCAGAGGAACCCCTTGAACAAGGATGCTTCAAGCGACAACTCATCGCCACTGCGAGGAGCCTAAAAAAGAAACAGCAGTAGCTCCAAGCCGAACATGATACGCTCAATGACAGATGGACCCAGGTCCTGGCCGCCGAAGAAGGATATGGCTTTGAGCACCAAACAAAAAGTTACCCCAAATGCAGGTTGCTGCCACAATTTGACGACGAGGCCTTTGAGCCAATACCGTCAAAATACAATCATGCTGATCAACCGGACCGACCACCACGTGGACGAGACAAAGCGGCTAATTACGCCGAATACCAGCACACGCCCCCTCGCCATAGAGGCAAGGAGACAGCGGCTCCGGGCTACACGTACGACTTATGTCAGGACATGGACAATAGAGCCGGCTAGACAAGATCAATCTATGGATCAAGAGGACGTGCTCCAGCACGAGATGATGGCCATCAGGCCTGGCACGACAAACATAACCAAACCCGGGGTCAGCCTCGAACACAGATGTCATCCGAGCTCTATCGTGATGTCGCCCGGTATAGAGGTGCCGCACACCCCATGTGCTTTACCAATGAGGTAATGCAGCACCAATTTCTAGAAGGGTTTAAACCCGTGAACATCGAGCCTTACGATGGCATGACAGATGCCGCTGTATGGATTGAAGATTTTCTTCTCCACATTCACATGGCTCGCGGAGATGATCTCCATGCCATCAAATACCTCCCTCTAAAGCTAAAAGGACTAGCACGGCACTGGTTGAATAGCCTCCCAGAGAACTCCATTGGCAGTTGGGAGGACTTAGAGGACGCTTTTCGGCACAACTTTCAGGGCACTTATGTCCGGCCACCGAACACTGATGACCTGAGTCACATAGTCCAGCAACCCGGAGAGTCAGCCCGCAAACTCTGGACTCGGTTCATAATTAAAAAGAACCAAATTGTTGACTATCCGGACGTCGAAGCCTTAGCAGCATTTAAACACAGCTTCCGTGATGAATGGCTCGCCCAGCACCTCAATCAGGAAAAGCTGAAGACTATGGCAGCTCTCACTGCACTTATGACCCATTTCTATGCGGGCGAAGATAGCTGGTTGGCTCGTAGAAGCAACAGTACTAGCGCCCCTGGCTCCTCTAAGGCCAGGGATGGCAATGGAAGGCCACGACATAGCAAAAATAAGCGTCGGAACAACAATGAAGAAACCGAGGATACGACGGTTAATGCCGGATTCAGCGGCTCTAAACCCGGTCAGCGGAAGAAGCCATTCAAAGGAAAAAGAGATGGCCCGTCCAACTTGGATAAAATACTGGATAGGCCCTGCCAGATTCATGGCACCCGTGACAAGCCTGCCAACCACACCAACGGAAACTGCTGGGTTTTTAAACAGGCCGGTAAATAAATACTGAACATAAATGGAAAGGACCTCAAAGCGAGGACGATGATGAGCCCCGCCCTCTGAACACAGGGGGACAGAAGAAGTTTCCGCTCGATGTGAAAATAGTGAACATGATATATGTCACACATATCCCCAAGAGGGAGCGCAAGTGCGCACTTAGGGACGACTACACCGTAGAACCTGTCGCCCCAAAATTCAACCCATGGTCGACTTGTCCGATCACCTTCGATCGCAGGGACCACCCAACCAGTATCCGTCACGGAGGTTCGGCAGCCCTGGTACTCGATCCCATCATCGACGGATACCATCTCACTAGAGTCCTTATGGACGGCGGCAACAGTCTCAACTTGATTACCAAGACACTGTCCGTAAGATGGGTATTGACCCGTCAAGAATCAAGCCTAGTAACACTACCTTTAAAGGAGTGATACCTGCTGTAGAGGCCCACTGCATGGGATCCTTAACACTGGAAGTGGTATTCGACTCTCCAGATAACTTTCAAATTGAAGAATTGATCTTCGATATCATCCCTTACTGCAGTGGTTATTGAACTGCTTTCACCTGCCTTAATGCAATCCCACATTATGCTTATTTAAAGCTCAAAATGCCCAGACCGCGCGGCGTCATCACAGTCAATGGAAATATGGATCGCTCCCTCCGTACTGAGAAGCACACCGCGACCCTAGCAGCTGAGGTGCAGAACGGACTCATCAAGCCGAATAGCTCATCAGTCATTAAGACCCATGACACCGCTAAGCGAGTCTGATCCACATTATAGCACGACAGCTCGGCGGATCCGGAGCTTGAATAGCAGTTCAGCCTCCGCCGATCGCCCCATAAGGTTGCGACATACGTACCGCGCGCGCATAATTACGCACTTAAAATACCTTGGGCAGCGCCGGAGGCATACTGCGGAAAAGGTCTATTGTATGGCTTGACCCTATTCGGACCTTAACCTTTTTTCCTTTTTTTTCTTTTCTTTTCACTACAGTTTCATTAAAAACCTACCTACTCCATGGTTGTACAGGGGCTCCTTTCTAAGCTCCCCTTTCTTACAGACGACCATCAACTCCTCCTATCAAAGGATTTCTAACCAAGGAGAAACGGCGCAGACGTGCAGAAGGGCAACATTAGGACCTTCAAGGCACTATTTTCTCAAAAAGCCCTATATAAACCTTTCCCATGTGTAAACTTTAGGCATGTAAAATGGCCTTGGCCTTTGGGCATTATCTGTTATGACACGTCTTGACATATTAATCAGGGCATAAAGGAAGCAGTTGAACACCACTTTTGTTTGATACTCAACTATTTTATATTATCATCTGTATTCCCTCCCTACATCTGACTACCACACATGCTTTAGTCCGGCCTTAAACACCGGGGGCTATATCCGTCCCTACACATTTTCAAGTCCGAACTCCTATGGGGTACTCTTCGGTGTCCCGGATATTGCATTATATGCATCGGCTCTGAATCATGTCTTTGGTCTATAGTTGGGTTGCCCGGCTCCTATGCTTACTACCTTACGTTCCGTTCGTTCGGCAAAGGTAGTAAAGGGAGAACTACTGCGATTGTATTTCTGGTTCGTCCGGACAAATACCTCAGTAGAGAAAGCCGAAAACTGACTGTCATGATAAAGCGAGAGCTGGTCGGTGATTTGGTGACTTACTACAAATCGTTAGCGATTCACTCCGTGTTATACGAGGGGCTGGTCTTCGTCCAGCCGTGTGGAAATGGCACTTTAGCCCGGATTGCCGCACACGCACAACGGGCTAATACTTAGCCCCACCATCAAACTCCTATGGCTAAGTGAAAGTAATAAAGCCTCATAGTCTGATTGCCTGGTTCACCTCGTGGACACCTCCTTTATGGACCAAGACGTTGGATAAAGCGTGGTCACGCGTCACGACGAACACCCCCATAAAATCTACGTGGGGGCTGAAGCCGATGACTGGCAACTTTTATAAGTAAAACGGCCGCACAGGAGGTAAACATCGCTTGAAACAAAAGGCGCAATACATAGATATATTACAAGCATTTGTTCATAACATAGTTGTTACAAGCCGAATACATCTATTCAAATATAACATCCTTCGAGCATTGGCCCTCTACTATTCGGGCCCCTTCTAGGACATCATCGAAATATCTCTCCAGCTTCCGATGATCTTTGCCTTCGGGCGGGCCTGCGGTCGCCACGTCAGTGGCCTTCATCTTTGCTTATTGCATCTTGACACGGGCGAAGGCCATTCGGGCACCTTCTATGCAGGCCAAGCGCTTCACAGCATCAATCCGAGGTAGCGCGTCGATGAGCTGCTTCACCAAACCGATGTAGCTACTGGGAATTGGTTCGGCCGGCCAAACTCGGACTACTAAATCCTTCATGGACAAACTGGCCACCCTATGCAGCTCCATCAGCTGCTTCAGCTGGTCGTTCAGGGGCGTCGGGGGCTCCGGCGCAAGAAACTACGACCAGAACAGCTTCTCGGTTGAGTTCTGCTACCTCTTGAGCACTGCGTTGGTTTTTCCCTTGAAGAGGAAAGGGTGATGCAGCAAAGTAGCATAAGTATTTCCCTCAGTTTTTGAGAACCAAGGTATCAATCCAGCAGGAGATCACGCTCAAGTCCCACGTACCTACACAAACAAATAAGAACCTTGCAACCAACGCGATAAAGGGGTTGTCAATCCCTTCACGGCCACTTGCAAAAGTGAGATCTGATAGAGATGATAAGATAATATTTTTGGTATTTTTAAGATAAAGAGTGAAAGTAAAGATTGCAAAATAAACAGCGCCAGAAATAGCTAGTTGACGAGAGATTAATATGATGGAGAATAGACCCGGGGGGCATAGGTTTCACTAGTGGGGGGGGGGGGGGGGGGGGGGGGGGGGGGGGGGGGGGGGGGGGGGGGGGGGGGGGGGGGGGGGGGGGGGGGGGGGGGGGGGGGGGGGGGGGGGGGGGGGGGGGGGGGGGGGGGGGGGGGGGGGGGGGGGGGGGGGGGGGGGGGGGGGGGGGGGGGGGGGGGGGGGGGGGGGGGGGGGGGGGGGGGGGGGGGGGGGGGGGGGGGGGGGGGGGGGGGGGGGGGGGGGGGGGGGGGGGGGGGGGGGGGGGGGGGGGGGGGGGGGGGGGGGGGGGGGGGGGGGGGGGGGGGGGGGGGGGGGGGGGGGGGGGGGGGGGGGGGGGGGGGGGGGGGGGGGGGGGGGGGGGGGGGGGGGGGGGGGGGGGGGGGGGGGGGGGGGGGGGGGGGGGGGGGGGGGGGGGGGGGGGGGGGGGGGGGGGGGGGGGGGGGGGGGGGGGGGGGGGGGGGGGGGGGGGGGGGGGGGGGGGGGGGGGGGGGGGGGGGGGGGGGGGGGGGGGGGGGGGGGGGGGGGGGGGGGGGGGGGGGGGGGGGGGGGGGGGGGGGGGGGGGGGGGGGGGGGGGATATCAATGTGAGTGAGTAGGGATTGCCATGCAATGGATGCACTAGAGCTATAAGTATATGAAAGCTCAAAAAGAAACTAAGTTGTGTGCATCCAACTTGCTTGCTCATGAAGACATAGGGCATTTTGAGGAAGCCCATCATTGGAATATACAAGCCAAGTTCTATAATGAAAAATTCCCACTAGTATATGAAAGTGATAACATGAGAGACTCTCTACTATGAAGATCATGGTGCTACTTTGAAGCACAAGTGTGGTAAAAGGATAGTAACATTGTCCCTTCTCTCTTTTTCTCTCATTTTTTTTATTATTTGGGCCTTTTCTCTCTTTTTTATGGACTCTTTTCTCTCTTTTTTTATTTTTCGTCCGGAGTCTCATCCCGACTTGTGGGGGAATCATAGTCTCCATCATCCTTTCCTCACTGGTACAATGCTCTAATAATGATGATCATCACACTTTTAATTTTCTTACAACTCAAGAATTACAACTCGATTCTCAGAACAAAATATGACTCTATATGAATGCCTCTGGCGGTGTATCGGGATATGCAATGACTCATGAGTGACATGTATGAAAGAATTATGAATGGTGGCTTTGCCACAAATACGATGTCAACTACATGATCATGCTAAGCAATATGACAATGATGCACTACTAGGAAAAAGGTTACTAGCAGCGCGGGTAAAATGGCTACTAGCAGCGCGGGTACCCGCGCTACTAGTATCGCGCTACAGCTAATAGTTAGTAGTAGCGCGGGTAAACCCATGCTACTACTAACATTTTAGTAGTAGCGCAGGTGCAAACCCACGCTACTAGTAATGAAATAGTAGTAGCGCAGCAGGTTTTTCCCCACGCTACTACTAAAAAGTTAGTTGTACCTTGTTTCAAACCCACGCTGCTACTAACGAAGTAGTAGTAGCGCGTTTGGTTTTTCCCACGCTACTACTAACTAATTAGGAATTAAAAAAATAAAAGCCACCAATTCCATTATATGCATACAATTCCAGCAACTAAAACAAACACATATTTGCAATAAACCAGCTGCATTACACATCATTACTAATCCAAGATTTATAATAAACCAGCGGCATTAGAGCACATCCTGTAAGAGCATACAGAATTGTCATGGTTTTCAAGCCTTCAATTAAAACACCTACACTTCTTGCCAGCTAGTGCAAACACAGTTACAAGCAAACCAAAATGCATAAAAACACCAAACAGTGGCATCTCTCCAAATGATCGGCTCCCTCTACATCCTTGCAAGCATCTTCATGATAAGCAAATCCGTAGGAAAAAGTCATCTTAGTGATGGAGTGTGTCGTAATAAATGGAACGGTGGAAAGTTGCATGACAATATATCTCGGAATGGCTATGGAAATGCCATGATAGGTAGGTATGGCGGCTGTTTTGAGGAAGGTATATGGTGGGTGTATGAGACTGGCGAAAAGGTGCGCGGTATTAGAGAGGCTAGCAAAGATGGAAGGGTGAGAGTGCGTATAATCCATGGACTCAACGTTAGTCATAAAGAACTCGGGGGGGGGGGGGGGGGGGGGGGGGGGGGGGGGGGGGGGGGGGGGGGGGGGGGGGGGGGGGGGGGGGGGGGGGGGGGGGGGGGGGGGGGGGGGGGGGGGGGGGGGGGGGGGGGGGGGGGGGGGGGGGGGGGGGGGGGGGGGGGGGGGGGGGGGGGGGGGGGGGGGGGGGGGGGGGGGGGGGGGGGGGGGGGGGGGGGGGGGGGGGGGGGGGGGGGGGGGGGGGGGGGGGGGGGGGGGGGGGGGGGGGGGGGGGGGGGGGGGGGGGGGGGGGGGGGGGGGGGGGGGGGGGGGGGGGGGGGGGGGGGGGGGGGGGGGGGGGGGGGGGGGGGGGGGGGGGGGGGGTTTTTTGCCTATTTCAGTGTTTCGAAGGAAAGGAATATCAAACGGAGTCCAAATGGAATGAAACCTTTGGGAACGTGATTTTTGGAACAAACGTGATCCAGAGGACTTGGAGTGGACGTCAAGCAATCAACGAGGAGGCCACGAGGCAGGGAGGCGTGCCTGCCCCCTGGGCGTGCCCCCACCCTCGTGGGCCTCTCGTAGCTCTCCTGACCAACCTCTTTCACCTATATATACTCATATACCCTGGAAACATCAGAACAGGAGCCGAAACCCTATTTCCATCGCCACAACCTTCTGTACCCGTGAGATCCCATCTTGGGGCCTTTTCCGACGCTCCGCCGGAGGGGGCATTGATCACGGAGGGCTTCTACATCAACACCATAGCCTCTACGATGATGTGTGAGTAGTCTACCTCAGACCTTCGGGTCCATAGTTATTAGCTAGATGGCTTCTTCTCTCTCTTTGGATCTCAATACAACATTCTCCTCGATTCTCTTGGAGATCTATTCGATGTAATCTTCTTTTGCGGTGTCTTTGTCGAGATCCGATGAATTGTGGGTTTATGATCAAGATTATCTATGAACAATATTTGAATCTCCTCTGAATTCTTTTATGTATGATTGGTTATGTTTGCAAGTCTCTTTGAATTATCAGCTTGGTTTGGCCTACTAGATTGATCTTTCTTGCAATGGGAGAACTGCTTAGCTTTGGGTTCAATCTTGCGATGCTCGATCCCAGTGACAGTAGGGGAGGGGGGGGGGGGGGGGGGGGGGGGGGGGGGGGGGGGGGGGGGGGGGGGGGGGGGGGGGGGGGGGGGGGGGGGGGGGGGGGGGGGGGGGGGGGGGGGGGGGGGGGGGGGGGGGGGGGGGGGGGGGGGGGGGGGGGGGGGGGGGGGGGGGGGGGGGGGGGGGGGGGGGGGGGGGGGGGGGGGGGGGGGGGGGGGGGGGGGGGGGGGGGGGGGGGGGGGGGGGGGGGGGGGGGGGGGGGGGGGGGGGGGGGGGGGGGGGGGGGGGGGGGGGGGGGGGGGGGGGGGGGGGGGGGGGGGGGGGGGGGGGGGGGGGGGGGGGGGGGGGGGGGGGGGGGGGGGGGGGGGGGTCATCGTAACAAGAAAATAAAGTTTCTACGATCTGATCGTGGAGGAGAATATTGAAATAGTTTCGCAACTCACGCCACCTAGAACACCACAGCGTAATGGTGTGTCCGAACATCGTAACCGTACTTTATTGGATATGGTGTGATCTATGATGTCTCTCACCGATTTACCGCTATCGTTTTGGGGTTATGCTTTAGAGACGGCTGTATTCACGTTAAATAGGGCACCATCTAAATCCGTTGAGACGACACCATATGAACTGTGGTTTAGTAAGAAACCTAAGCTGTCGTTTCTTAAAGTTTGGGGCTGCGATGCTTATGTGAAAAAGCTTCAACCTGATAAGCTCGAACCCAAATCGGAGAAATGTATCTTCATAGGATACCCAAAGGAGACTGTTGGGTATACCTTCTATCACAGATCCGAAGGCAAGATATTCATTGCTAAGAATGGATCCTTTCTAGAGAAGGAGTTTCTCTCGAAAGAAGTGAGTGGGAGGAAAGTATAACTTGATGAGGTAATAGTACCTTCTCCAGAATTGGAAAGTAGTTCATCACAGAAATCAGTTCCAGTGATTCCTACACCAATTAGTGAGGAAGCTAATGATGATGATCATAAAACTTCAGATCAAGTTACTACTGAACTTCGCAGGTCTACCAGATTATGATCCGCACCAGAGTGGTTTGGTAATCCTGTTCTGGAGGTCATGTTACTTGACCATGACGAACCTACGAACTATGAGGAAGCGATGATGAGCCCAGATTCCGCAAAATGGCTGGAGGCCATGAAATCTGAGATGGGATCCATGTATGAGAACAAAGTGTGGACTTTGGTTGACTTGCCCGATGATCGGCAAGCCATAGAGAATAAATGGATTTTTAAGAAGAAGACTGATGCTGACGATAATGTTACTGTCTTCAAAGCTCGACTTGTTGCAAAAGGTTTTTGACAAGTTCAAGGAGTTGACTACGATGAGACCTTCTCACCCGTAGCGATGCTTAAGTGGGTCCAAATTATGTTAGCAGTTGCCGCATTTTATGATTATGAAATTTCGCAAATGGATGTCAAAACTGTATACCTTAATGGATATCTTAAAGAAGAGTTGTATATGATGCAACCAGAAGGTTTTGGGGGGGGGGGGGGGGGGGGGGGGGGGGGGGGGGGGGGGGGGGGGGGGGGGGGGGGGGGGGGGGGGGGGGGGGGGGGGGGGGGGGGGGGGGGGGGGGGGGGGGGGGGGGGGGGGGGGGG
The DNA here is from genome assembly GCA_036873465.1 of Thinopyrum obtusiflorum. Taxonomy (NCBI): domain Eukaryota; kingdom Viridiplantae; phylum Streptophyta; class Magnoliopsida; order Poales; family Poaceae; genus Thinopyrum; species Thinopyrum obtusiflorum. The sequence goes on from JAAAWM010011671.1 coordinate 66,757, forward strand.
GGGGGGGGGGGGGGGGGGGGGGGGGGGGGGGGGGGGGGGGGGGGGGGGGGGGGGGGGGGGGGGGGGGGGGGGGGGGGGGGGGGGGGGGGGGGGGGGGGGGGGGGGGGGGGGGGGGGGGGGGGGGGGGGGGGGGGGGGGGGGGGGGGGGGGGGGGGGGGGGGGGGGGGGGGGGGGGGGGGGGGGGGGGGGGGGGGGGGGGGGGGGGGGGGGGGGGGGGGGGGGGGGGGGGGGGGGGGGGGGGGGGGGGGGGGGGGGGGGGGGGGGGGGGGGGGGGGGGGGGGGGGGGGGGGGGGGGGGGGGGGGGGGGGGGGGGGGGGGGGGGGGGGGGGGGGGGGGGGGGGGGGGGGGGGGGGGGGGGGGGGGGGGGGGGGGGGGGGGGGGGGGGGGGGGGGGGGGGGGGGGGGGGGGGGGGGGGGGGGGGGGGGGGGGGGGGGGGGGGGGGGGGGGGGGGGGGGGGGGGGGGGGGGGGGGGGGGGGGGGGGGGGGGGGGGGGGGGGGGGGGGGGGGGGGGGGGGGGGGGGGGGGGGGGGGGGGGGGGGGGGGGGGGGGGGGGGGGGGGGGGGGGGGGGGGGGGGGGGGGGGGGGGGGGGGGGGGGGGGGGGGGGGGGGGGGGGGGGGGGGGGGGGGGGGGGGGGGGGGGGGGGGGGGGGGGGGGGGGGGGGGGGGGGGGGGGGGGGGGGGGGGGGGGGGGGGGGGGGGGGGGGGGGGGGGGGGGGGGGGGGGGGGGGGGGGGGGGGGGGGGGGGGGGGGGGGGGGGGGGGGGGGGGGGGGGGGGGGGGGGGGGGGGGGGGGGGGGGGGGGGGGGGGGGGGGGGGGGGGGGGGGGGGGGGGGGGGGGGGGGGGGGGGGGGGGGGGGGGGGGGGGGGGGGGGGGGGGGGGGGGGGGGGGGGGGGGGGGGGGGGGGGGGGGGGGGGGGGGGGGGGGGGGGGGGGGGGGGGGGGGGGGGGGGGGGGGGGGGGGGGGGGGGGGGGGGGGGGGGGGGGGGGGGGGGGGGGGGGGGGGGGGGGGGGGGGGGGGGGGGGGGGGGGGGGGGGGGGGGGGGGGGGGGGGGGGGGGGGGGGGGGGGGGGGGGGGGGGGGGGGGGGGGGGGGGGGGGGGGGGGGGGGGGGGGGGGGGGGGGGGGGGGGGGGGGGGGGGGGGGGGGGGGGGGGGGGGGGGGGGGGGGGGGGGGGGGGGGGGGGGGGGGGGGGGGGGGGGGGGGGGGGGGGGGGGGGGGGGGGGGGGGGGGGGGGGGGGGGGGGGGGGGGGGGGGGGGGGGGGGGGGGGGGGGGGGGGGGGGGGGGGGGGGGGGGGGGGGGGGGGGGGGGGGGGGGGGGGGGGGGGGGGGGGGGGGGGGGGGGGGGGGGGGGGGGGGGGGGGGGGGGGGGGGGGGGGGGGGGGGGGGGGGGGGGGGGGGGGGGGGGGGGGGGGGGGGGGGGGGGGGGGCTTTTTATTGTGGCATGAATATTTAGATCCGAAAGATTCAAGATAAAAGTTTAATGTTGACATAAAAACAATAATACTTCAAACATGCTAACCAAGCAATTATGTCTTATCAAAATAACATAGCCAAAGAAAACTTATCCCTACAAAATCATATAGTTAGGCCAAGCTTCAACTTCGTCACACAAAACATTCTCATCATGCATAACCCCGATGACAAGCCGAGCAATTGGTTCATACTTTTTAACGCGCTTCAGCCTTTTCAACCCTTACGCAATACATGAGCGCAAGCCATGGATATAGCACTATGGGTGGAATAAAGTATAATGATGGGGGTTATGTGAGAAGACAAAAAGGTAGAAAGTCTCATATTGACGCGGCTAATCAATAGGCTATGGAGATGCCCATCAATTCATGTCAATGTGAGGAGTAGGGATTGCCATGCAACGGATGCACTAGAGCTATAAATATATGAAAGCTCAACAAAAGAAACTAAGTGGGTGTGCATCCAAGTTGCTTGCTCACGAAGACCTAGGGCATTTTGAGGAAGCCCATCATTGGAATATACAAGCCAAGTTCTATAATGAAAAATTCCCACTAGTATATGGAAGTGACAACATAGGAGACTCTCTATCATGAAGATCACGGTGCTACTTTGAAGCACAAGTGTGGAAAAAGGATAGTAACATTGTCCCTTCTCTCTTTTTCTCTCATTTTTTTGGGCCTTCTCTTTTTTTTTCTTTGGCCTCCTTTTTTTCTCTTTTTTTTCTAGTCCGGAATCTCATCTCGAATTATGGGGGAATCATAGTCTCCATCATCCTTTCCTCACATGGGACAATGCTCTAATAATGATGATCATCACACTTTTATTACTTACAACTCAAGAATTATAACTCAACACTTAGAATAAAATATGACTCTATGTGAATGCCTCCGGCGGTGTACCGGGATATGCAATGAATCAAGAGTGACATGTATAAAAAAATTATGGATGGTGGCTCCCCCCCCCCCCCCCCCCCCCCCCCCCCCCCCCCCCCCCCCCCCCCCCCCCCCCCCCCCCCCCCCCCCCCCCCCCCCCCCCCCCCCCCCCCCCCCCCCCCCCCCCCCCCCCCCCCCCCCCCCCCCCCCCCCCCCCCCCCCCCCCCCCCCCCCCCCCCCCCCCCCCCCCCCCCCCCCCCCCCCCCCCCCCCCCCCCCCCCCCCCCCCCCCCCCCCCCCCCCCCCCCCCCCCCCCCCCCCCCCCCCCCCCCCCCCCCCCCCCCCCCCCCCCCCCCCCCCCCCCCCCCCCCCCCCCCCCCCCCCCCCCCCCCCCCCCCCCCCCCCCCCCCCCCCCCCCCCCCCCGTAAGGAGTTGATCCAGCCTGGCATTGGTCCGGTGAGTCGATTGTTGGATAACCGAAGGCGACGCCCGCGGAGGCGCCAAGGACGGCGCCGCTGGCAAGCCCAAGCCGGCACAAGACAACAGCTGCCACAACTGTGGCCGGTTTGGCCATTGGGCCAATGAGTGTCGGCAACCACGACAAGGCCAGGCTCACGTCGCACAGGCGAAGGAGGAGGAGATGGCTCTGTTCATGGCGCATGCAAGCATTGAGCTATCTTCAGCGACACCAGTCGCAAAAGCTCTCATCCACCTCGACGAGCCAAAAGCACACGCTCTTCTCGGGAATGCACCGAAAAAGCTTCTCGACAGCTCTCTCCTCGGTGTAGGTGGCATCGCCAAACTTCACCATCTTAGCAGCATTTCAGCATATGCTTGGCTGGCTAGCAGCCTATAAGTATGTATCCCCAACCCCTCAGGTTGGCATGGCATTGTGTGAGAAATAAACCAACGAAAATTGTCCCAACTCTCCTAGTGTCATCCACAACTATCAATGCTCAGGCTGAAAGGTCTAACAGTTGGTACAGGCCCTTCTAGGTCATTGTTTGAAATGTTGAATGCAGAAAGGAAGTGAAGTCTCTCGAGTGCTGCAGGGATTAGACCCCTCAGATGGTTATTAGACAAGTCTAGCACCTCCAGCTTAGTGAGATTGCATACTGACAGCGGAATCACTCCATATAATTTGTTAGAGCTGAAAACAAGTTCAGAAAGCACTTTCAGTTGACCAATCTCTGGTGGAATCACACCTGTGAAATTGTTGATACTCAGATTCAAGAGTGTTGGGAAGGCTGTAAGGAAATGGTATTGACGTGATATATTCCTCCAAAAAAGAGGCAGTTCAACGTGGCCAGGATCCAAATAAGCTGCTGTGTTATCTTTGAGCATTGGGACCTCCATCAAGGCGATTGGGATTTGCCCGGTAAAACTGTTGTTTGATACATCCAGATAGAAGAGGCTATGTAAGGAGTTGATCCAGCCTGGCATTGGTCCGGTGAGTCGATTGTTGGATAACTTTAGTACTTTCAAGTTTCTGAGCTTTGATAACCAAACTGGCAAGTGTCCGGTTAACGCGCTGTCGGCCATGTGGATATATTGAAGATTCCGAAAACCATCTAGGGTCTCATCTTGTGGCATCATCTCATTCACAAAGTTCTCGGCAATAATCAGAGTGGTGATGTTCCTGAAGCTATTGAAGACATGAAAAGCTTTTGTGATATTTGTAAAAGGGTTTCTAGCAAGTGATAGGAAGGATAGGTGCAGATTCCCTATTCTTGGTGAGATCTCACCATGGAAATGGTTCAACGACACCCGCAGTGCAATCAAATTGCTGCATGAGTATATGCTTTCTGGAACTATGCCACTGAAGTTATTTCTCAGAATATCTAAATGTGTTAGGTTCTGTAGGGTGGAGAAGTTGACCCTGCCTAGTTCTCCAGTGAAGTTGTTGATCTTCAGATCAATGATCATGAGACGTGTGCAGTTACTCATAGTTGATGGCAGCTCCCCAGACATGTTATTGTTACCCAAACAGAGCTCCTCTAGCCTCTTCAACTGACCTATGGAGCCTGGGATCTTCCCACTGAATTTGTTTTCTCGGAGGTCGAGAGTAACCAGATTACTGAGTTTTACTATGTTTGCTCCATCAAGTTCTCCTTGTAATCCGTTGTTGGGGAAGGAGAGGTGCTCCAGGGAAGTGGCATGGAAGAGTTCAACAGGGAGAGTGCCACTTAGGTTGTTGTGCCCAACCTTGAACACTTTGAGCATGGAGCAATCACCAAGTGCAGCAGTAAGACCGCCACTCAATTGGTTGTAACAAAGGTCAAGCATGGCCAATGATGGCGAGAGGCAGAGAGTAGGTGGTATGTTCCCAGTGAAGCTGTTGTTGCTTGCGTTGAGGACGACCAAATTCCGCATCAACTTCCATGTGTAGGATGGAAATTCTGCACTGAATTGATTGCTCGAGATGTTCAGTACCTGCAGAGGCCGGGCAGTGGTAACCGAAGATGGCGGCTCGTGCAGCATCCCAGTAAGCCTGCTGAAGCTGATGTCGAGGACGATGATGCTTCTGGAATACATGAGCTCTGGCGGAAGGCCACCGGAGAATGAGTTGTGTGAAAGGTTGACACGCAGCAGGCCGGTGAGACCGGCAAGGTGCGGCGAGATGCGCCCTTCAAGCCCTTTAGATGCCAGCGAGACCTCAGTGACGCCCCCGTTCCTGTTGCAGGTTATGCCTCCCATTTGCAGCAGTCCGTGTCGTTTCTCCACGACACGGCGAGGCCGGCATCTTCAGATAGCCCGGTGAGGAAATGGAGGAGGGAGTGCTCCTCCTGCTCGGTGCATGAGCTGGCAGGAGAGGCCAAGGAGAGCAGCAGCAGAAACAGCTGCAGCCCGACCAGAGCTGTAGAATGCATGGCTGGTAAGCTTAAAGCCTTCTCATCTTAACCTGTTTTGTGCAATGGTTATCTGGTAGCCGATAGGTGGTGGTTTCCAATGTTGCACCAGTATCGTTATAACTAGAAGATAGTGCTACTGTAGTTGCATCAGAGTACATCTTCTGTCACTGAGGTACGATGGTGCCATCAAGAGGCTGGGTACCAACCTACTAGTCCCTGACTCTTAGGCTTTCTTGGCTCTTGAGGTCCACTAACACCTTTTAGTCCTACGTTTACACATGGTGATCTGGTTCTTTCTGAGCATGCCCATTAATCAAGATGGCAATGGGTAATTACCCAACCGGGTAAAGCCTCTCTTTTTTTCATGCCCGTGAAAGCACATGCTTGCCCATTACCCCATACGCACCGTGGGGAAGAATTTCACCCATACTTGTCGCCCGACAGGTAATTCGTCCCCGCAGGTATACCCGCCCCTTCTCATGCCAACCTCCAAGTGCAATTCACACATATCAAACCAGCAACTTATTATCCAAAATCATAACACCCTGCAGTTCAATAGCATAGTTGCATAGCACAATTGCATACCATCACATCATAACACTAATGACCATTAATTCGATAGAATAAGTGCACAGCACAAGTGCATACCATCACATCATAACACTATTATCCATTAATTCAATAGAATAATTGCACAACAAGTGCATGCCATCACATCATAACACTAACATCCATCAATTTAATACTAGCATAATTTATGCATCACATCATTATCATAACAAGCAGCAAGGTTCAACCGATCAAGTATCAAAACTTTCTCACATCTCACAAGTCACAACTCTCAAGAGTAACTCTAGATGGCATAGTTCATCGCAAGACAAGTGACAATGATAAAGCTCAAAACTGAGCATCAAAAGACGGGGTTCACATGTCAGGCCTCCACTACTGGGCACCCGTGGGTAACAGGTATGGGTAATTACTAATGAACAAACGTACATGTACCTGTGTTACCCAGTGGGGAAGGAATTTTGCCATTTACTTACCCGTGGCCCAAACTTGTTCCTTAATAGAGTAATTACCCGTCAGGGATCGGGTGGTACCCGTTGCCATCTTGTTATGCTTTATTGGCTCATGAGGTCCACTAACACATTTTAGTCATACGTGTAGGGCTTGCTCACCTCTTATTCTGATAAATAATCTTAGAAGTAAGGCTCCGAATCATATATTTTGTGTTCGTTTTCTATGGCTGTGTATGTTGTTGCTCATGCGTCCGCAACTTGATACTACGTGGGTAGAGTTGTTACACAAACCATACTACGGATAAACCTTATTGATCATCATGTTTCCATTCCAGGTGATGCCTTCGAGACGGAGCTGGTGGGAGAGGCACCATGCATGAAACAAGGATTGCTTAGAGATAAAAATCGAATGAGGGGTTCAATCTAATTTATCCAGAGCAACAGTCCTCCTCTATAACGAGCCTCCAATGTAAGCTAAGCTAGGCCTCGCCTTAAAAAGGTGGAGTTAAGTTAGGTTCAGTTAGACTGCAATATATAGTTGTACTGAATTGGTACCCAGATGCTCTTAAAGTGCACATAATGTTTTGCCATCAGATGAAAATATGTAATGTGGTCGAAGAAGAAGAAGATAGCTATGGTAGCAAATGCTGGGTTGATTAAGTTCGTTGCTGCCATTTATGTAGTTCTTTCTTCAAGATACGGGAGCTCTAATCCATGTAAATCACTTTGGTTCTTGAACTGGTGCATCTACTTGCTTGGGGCAGCCATAAAAGAGTACCGTACTGCTGCAGAGCATCTTTAGATGGTACTCCCTCTGTAAAGAAATATAAGAGCGTCTAGCGTAGATTTGATGGAAACATGCTTGACTTCGACTAGAGCCTAAAACGTGCCCGACTTCAGACAAAAGCTCATACGGGTACTCCTCACAGACCTCATGGTCATGGGCATGGTCATGATCTTTCCTGTAGGATCTTCTCTAGCAGAAAAAAGTCCATGTGTCCATAGAAATTCTTTGTGTTCCAAGCAAATGGAAAGTGTGAGATCTTTTATGGTAGTATAAAATCGTTTTATATTTTATCTCCAACGCGGACACCTAAATCGGACACCATACGTCCGGACTAGTCCGCAGATAGTGATGCGGGAGCCGGCCATCCCGTATCTCCTAAACGTCCGCCATGATCCGACCAATTTGAAAGTCAAATGCACATCGCCCGGTCACAACCAATAAATGACAAGTATGCATAGTTTTTACATGTCCGATCACAAAAGAATCTCAGTCCATGATTTTTTTTTCCCTGTGGTATTGGCTATATGAGCCTCCATGCTCATTCTGCCGCTGGCTCCTCCTCACCATCCGCCTTTGCCTCCTCCGCCGCCTCCAGGTCGGCCGTCATGCGCTTCAACATCCTAACACACGGACGGCTTGCGCGATCATCCTTGCATCGTCATCGAACTCCTTCATCTTCAAGGCCAACATCTTTGGTTCCTCTTAAGCGACCGTGATCTCAACCTTCTTCTCTTCGAGCATGGTCTTCTTCTTTTCAAGCTTGAGCTTCTTATCGGTCATCGCCATTAACATGTTAAACCTCTCGACCTTTTTTCCCCCTTAAAGTCGGAGCGCTTGACACATGCCTCCTCCTTCGCCAAGATGTTCTCGAATCTTTTCGTCATCTTGGTCACCACCCATTCTCTCTTCTCCTTCTCCTCCTCCCATTTCTTTCCTTGAAACCCTCTTCTAATTTCTTGGGCGGCTCTTTTGTTGGGACGGTTGGATCACCTGCTTCTTTGGTGACGATGCTGGTGGTCTTGACGCTGTTGGCAATGAATAAATTCCACTTGAGTTGCCCACTCAACTTTAACCAATAATGCATGAGGACGAAGTTCTTCTCCACTTTTAAGAACAAGTTGCACGCGCATAAAGGCTACAAAGAAAAACATTGTCATCAAGTTCCATATCCGGCCAAATGATCAACACACATACTCCCTCCTTCCATCTATATAGGGCCTAATGCGTTTTTCGAGGCTAACTTTGACCAAATATTATAGCAATAATATATGACATGCAACTTACACAAAGCACATCGTTAAATTCGTGTGTGAAAGGAGCTTTCAATGATATAATTTTCACATTGTGCATGTCATGTACTATTAATCTTGTCAATAGTCAAAGGCGGTCTTAAAAAACGCATTAGGCCCTATATAGATGGAAGGAGGGAGTAACAACTTACTTGCTCGGCAATTTATGCGCCACTTGGCCACCAACCGATTAGTTGTTTCAAATTACCGCAGTACTTGGACACATCCTATTGGTTGATGTACCATCAATGGTTGAGCGACTTTAGCTCATGCCTTGGTCCCTGCGCACCGGCTCTCCCGGATGGCATGCATGTAGTCCTGTGCGGGCTCGAGACGGGCTGGCATGCCTACCGATGCGTTGACCAGGACTCTTGATGTTCACAGCTCGTTGACCTTTCTGGGAAGCATGCATGCGTGCCGCGGTGCCCAAAACAGTACTTAGTACTCATGATAGAAGTTTATCCACATTTCCTAATTGCAGAAAATGAATCTGGAGCCTGTTCTTGGGACAAAAATAGGGAATCGAATTTGTGCCAGTAAGGCAAAACACAGTAAAATCTTTTTCACGTCATTCACTCTTTGTGTCCGAGATCAAGCTTCGTTGTAAGTACTCCCTCTGTCCCAATACAAGAGCATCTACCGTCGGGCGCCTCAAACCCGTCTCATACGACCGGGCGGATCGCTCGGTCATTGACCGGTCATGATTATTCGATCCAGACGGGCTCCTTGAACGTTTGGGTTGACCGGCACCCATCATATCCAGCCCAAATATGGTGCGGATATGGAGGTGCCCGGGCACGCCCGTCACGTTGGACCCGACAGTCCGGCCCCACCAGAAATTGCACCAAATCCATCAAATCCTTCCTCCTTCCGTCGCCCTTCAACCTTTCCCGCGCCTGGACCCTCGCTGTCCTCCACCCTTGCTTCCAATCCTCACTACCGGTCCCGATCCACCACCGGAGATGTCGTCCAGCCCGACCCAGACCGCCGCGACGGAGATGCAGTCCGCCTCGTCCGTCGGGTCACTTCCTCGGCTCCGACTTGCAAGGCGGAGAACGTCGCCCGGAAGTTGCGGCGACGCCGGCAGCGAGAGAGGGAGGCGGCGGCGGCGCAGGGAGGTTCGGACATGGTGGAGCAGCTTTCTCCTCCGCCACGCCCGGACCCCCGCACCCCTTCCATCCGAGCGCCGACACGGCACCGTCCGACCCCGTTGGGATAGGGGAGGATTCGACGGCCGGCTGGGCCATTCCGGGGAGCTTTCTGTGATGCCCCGGCTCAATCGCGCACTAATCATACATGCAAATGCACACGATCAAGCCTAAGGACTCACGGGAAGATATCACAACACAACTCTAAAACATAAATAAAGTCATACAAGCTTTATATTACAAGCCAGGGGCCTCGAGGGCTCGAATACATAAGCTCGCATACAAGCGTCAGCGGAAGCATCAGATATCTGAGTACATATATAAAAGAAAACACAGATAGGCCCTTAAAAGGCGGGGCAAAAGAAAACACTACGATCGAAAGGCGCAGGCCTCCTGCCTGGGACCCTCCAAACCTACTCCTAGTCGTTGGCCAACTCGTAGTAGTATCCACCCTCGGGGTAGTAGTAGCGATCGTCGGCGGGAGCAGCTGTCTCAGGGGCTCCGTCATCTGGTTGCACCAAAAGGATACGGGGAAAAAGAAAGCAAAGCAACCGTGAGTACTCATCCGAAGTACTCAGCAAGCAAGGATCTACACTACATATGCAACATTATCAAAGAGAGGCTGTATATGTGGACTGGCCTACAGAAATGCCAGAATAGAGGGAATGCCTAGTCCTATCGAAGACTAGCATCTTCAGAGGTCTTGCAGCATTAGAAGAGTGTAGATTAGTACATCATAAAGTAGTAGTATCATTAAGTCTCAACCTCACCCAGAGATCCTTTCTAGACTCCCTGCGAGAAAGCAATCCTAGAGCCATAATATCCAAGTAGCAACCTCGATCAGAGATCCTTTCTCGACTCCCTGCGAGAAAATAATCCCAGAGCCATACTAATCACAAGTTTCCAGTTCTAGTTGTATCGATCGGGATACAACTCCGAGCGTCCGTTACCGAGGTTCCGGCTATGCATAGATTAGTTCTTCCCTGCAGGGGTGCACCAACTTACCCACCATGCTCGCTTAACTCCGGCCGGACACACTTTTCCGGGTCATGCCCGACCTCGGTCAAACGACACACCGCAGCCCTACCTAGAGCTCAGCAGAGAGGTCCCCGCCAGTCTACAACCTAAGCGCTCAGGGGTCTTGGGTCATCGCCCTGTGCTCTCCGGGTCGTTGTGTGCAGGGTGGATACCAGCACCGCCTCGGATGGTCGGTACGATCTGACCGTGCCACAATGCTGAACTGGACGTCTGACAGAACTTTCGGCTGATGCCACGATGCAGAGTACCCATATTTATTCCCGCGTGATGGTTAGTGCTATCGGGCCAAAGGCCCACTCAGGTCAAATATCCAAATCGTAGTGTGTTGGTAGTGCGGTAACGAGCAGAGACTCACGATCGATGTGACCCCGTTGCCCCGTCTCGAGGATTTACTGCAAGGGCTAAGAATGCCCGGCTGCGCCTCGTATTCATCTCTCGGGTAACCTCCAGGTCAACCCGTCTTCACATCACTCGCGAGTACCCCTCAGGGTCGACCCGCCTTTCCAAGTATCAGTTGTAAAGTCCAAGTGTCCGTGTGTCCATAACATCAGGGGAATCCGAGGTATCACCCTCGTTGGATTCCTACTCAATGTATCTGTCAAGGTGAACTCGGAGGAATCACCCTCGATGAGTTCACACATGAGGTGTTGCACGACAGCGTCGTTATCGGGAGTGGGAAGGAGGAATCACCCTCGATGACCACAACCGATGAACTAACCTACAAGGTTAACATCAGGAGTGCTGACGAGGTATCACCCTCGGCACTCGATAGTAACCCAGTAGTGTCGTACAACTAAGGGGGTGATGTGCGGTGCCGGGGCCTGGTCTTCGATCCCGTGGATTGGGTCTTCTGATAATCCAGTGGGGCAGTTGGGACAAGTGGGGTCACTGATGGGTCTCTAACCAACCTATACTAAGCAGTTTGAAATAGGCAGGTAAGGTAACAATAAGCAGGTTACAAAAGCAGGCTATGCATCAGAATAGGAGCAATCAATTACAGTAGCAAAATCTAATGCAAGCATGAGAAAATAGAATGGGTGATATCGGGATGATCAAAGAGGGGGCTTGCCTGGTTGCTCGGAGGCAAGGGCAGGGTCTTCACTAGGGTAGCCAATCACCGGAGCTGCATCGGTCTTGGAGACTATGTCGGTGTCGGGGTCTATCGAGAGAGAAGAGGGGGAGGAAACAGTATAAATACATGGCAACAAAAGCAATCACATAGCTAGGCACGGTAATACACAGTGCCGGGGTGTTCTAATGCAGCTCTACGCAAGTTAGTCAGAGCAGGAAATTATCCGGGAGTGTTCTCCCAGCTCCGGGTGATTATCGGACAGACGAAACGGAGGGGAAAGTTCCATGTTCATCATGCTAGAGGCATTTGACAGCAATACGAAGGGCGTATTCAGATCCGTCTTGTCGTTCTGAGCAACTTTCATGTACAGAGTATTTTCATCCGAATTACGGATTAAAAGATATGATTTTCTAAAGTTTTTATTAATTTCTGGATTTAATTAAATTCGACAGAAAATGATTAATGATGTCAGCATGACATCAGTACTGCATCAGCAGTCAACTAGTCAGTTGACCAGTCAACCTGATAGTGGGTCCCACTGGTCAGCCTCACAGTAGCTTAATTAGGTTTTATTTAAATAATTACAGATTTATTATTAGGGGCCCCCCCCCCCCCCCCCCCCCCCCCCCCCCCCCCCCCCCCCCCCCCCCCCCCCCCCCCCCCCCCCCCCCCCCCCCCCCCCCCCCCCCCCCCCCCCCCCCCCCCCCCCCCCCCCCCCCCCCCCCCCCCCCCCCCCCCCCCCCCCCCCCCCCCCCCCCCCCCCCCCCCCCCCCCCCCCCCCCCCCCCCCCCCCCCCCCCCCCCCCCCCCCCCCCCCCCCCCCCCCCCCCCCCCCCCCCCCCCCCCCCCCCCCCCCCCCCCCCCCCCCCCCCCCCCCCCCCCCCCCCCCCCCCCCCCCCCCCCCCCCCCCCCCCCCCCCCCCCCCCCCCCCCCCCCCCCCCCCCCCCCCCCCCCCCCCCCCCCCCCCCCCCCCCCCCCCCCCCCCCCCCCCCCCCCCCCCCCCCCCCCCCCCCCCCCCCCCCCCCCCCCCCCCCCCCCCCCCCCCCGAGGATGGAGAGGGGGGAAGTGAGCGAGGGAGAGCCAGGGGGCGCTGGAGATGCTCTTATCCACTAGGTGGGCGCGGACGAGGCCGCTGTCGACCGGGGAGAGGGGGGCCTGGAGCGGCGGCTGCGGTGGAGACGACAGCGCGCGCGTGTGCAGTGCGAGGGAGAAGACAGGTGGGGTGGGCTGGGCCGGTTAGTTGACTTAGGCCCAGTACAGTGGGCCTTTTGCTTTTTCTCCTTTTCTCTTTTCTGTTTTCTTCTTTTATTTCTGTTTGCAAATAGTCTAGCCACTAATTAAGTTTTGCAACATATGTGACTTAGCCCAATATTTACAATGCAATATTAGCCACTGCTAGAAAATAGTTTGATGTCCATATCTTTTCATTTGGATTTTATTTAATTGTAAAAGGATTAAATAGTGTTGTTTGGTACTGTTTTAATGTTGTTTGAGTCACTTTACTAATTCAATAATTGTTGATTACAATTTTAGAATTGCCTCTGGATTATTTGCTACTTAATGGACATTTTTCCAACAGTGTTTGAGCAACTTAATATTTCACTTGAATTTGAATAGAACTCAGAGAAGATGTTTGAAATGGGTTGCTTATCCACTGTGATCAAGAGTTGCAATTGATGATGACTTGGCATGTTTAAGAGGTGATCACTGTAGTTGATACATGGGGGTGTTACAAATCTCCTCCACTAAAAGAAATTCTCGTCCCGAGAATTCAGGAGGTAGAGGGAAAGAGTTGGGGGTATTCCTTGCGAAGATGATCCTCGCGTTCCCAAGTGGCTTCATCTTCAGTATGATTAGACCACTGCACTTTGAGGAACTTGGTCGTCTTCTATCGGGTCCGACGTTCAGCTTCATCGAGAATGCGGGTCGGATGCTCCTTATAAGATAGGTCATCTTGCAATTCGAGCATCTCGTGATCCACTGCTCGGTGCGGAGACTCCTTGAAGCAACGGCGAAGTTGCGACACATGGAAGACGTCGTGGATATGAGAGAATTACGGCGGCAACTCCAGTTTATATGCCACCTGACCACGTCTAGCAACAATGCGAAAGGGACCAATGTAGCGTGGAGCTAGCTTGCCCTTGATGCCGAAACGGTGAGTGCCCTTCATAGGAGTGATACGCAGATAAGCTTGATCACCAGGTTGATAAGTCAAACCCCATCGTTTGCGATCGTAGTTGCTCTTCTGGCGGTCCTGAGCCGCCTTGAGATTTTCTTGGACAATACGGACTTGCTCTTCTGCGTGTTGGATTATTTCCGGACCCACGAGCGGTCGTTCTCCAGTTTCTTACCAATTCAGAGGGGTTCGACACTTACGTCCATTTAGAACTTCGAAGGGGGCCATTTTCAAGCTGGCTTGATAGCTGTTGTTATAAGAGAACTCGGCATATGGGAGAGATTCTTCCCACTTCTTGCCGAAAGAAATAACACAAGCCCGAAGCATGTCTTCAAGCACTTGATTGACTCGCTCGACTTGGCCTTGGGATTGGGGATGATAAGCTGAACTCCAGGTAATATGAGTTCCCGTAGCTCTTTGGAAACTTTCCCAGAACTTTGAGGTGAAAAGACCGCCACGGTCCGAACTGATGTCCTTCGGAATACCGTGGAGTGATACAATTTTGGAGATATATAACTCTGCTAACTGACTAGCAGTGATCGTCTCCATGACAGGCAGAAAGTGTGCAACTTTAGAGAGTTGGTCAACGACGACAAGAATAGCATCGTGACCCTTCTGTGACTTGGGAAGGCCAGTAATGAAATCCATCTGAACCTTATCCCATTTCCATAGAGGAATAGGAAGGGGTTGCAGAATTCCAGCAGGCTTCTGATGTTCTGCTTTAACGCGACGGCAAACATCACATTCAGCAACATACCGAGCAATATCCTGCTTCATTCTAGACCACCAGTACCTTTGACGGAGATCATGATACATCTTGGTGCTACCCGGATGAATAGACAGCGGTGTATCATGTACCTCCTTCATGACCTTATCAGTCATAAGCTCGAAGCGAGGTACCACAATGCGGTCTCTGAAATACAAGGTTCCATCTTCAGACGGCGAGAAATCCCTATACTTTTCTAGGTGAAGATCTTTCTTCATTAGATCAATTTCAGCATCTTTAGCTTGCGCATTCTTAACAGCTTTCTCAAGATCTGGTTGTATCACAAGGTTATTAAGAGAACCCTGTGGAACAATACACAGATTCAGCTTGCGCAGTTCTTCAAAAAGACGAGGTTGAGCTCGCCTAACCATGAGGTTGTCGCAATAGGACTTGCGGCTTAAGGCATCAGCCATCACGTTAGCCTTGCCAGGGGTACAAGAAATACCCAAATCATAGTCCGTAATGGCCTCCATCCATCTTTGCTGACGGAGGTTCAGAGATGGCTGAGTGAACAAGTACTTCAGACTTTTATGATCCGTGTAGATCTCGCAACGATTACCGAGGAGGTAATGTCGCCACAACTTCAATGCATAGATCACAGCAGCTAGTTCTAGATCATGTACTGGATAGTTCTCTTCATGCGGGCGCAACTGTCGAGAGCCATAAGCAATCACTTTACACTCTTGCATTAGGACACAGCCCAATCCTTCACGGGATGCGTCACAATAAATCAAGAAGTCTTTGCGAGAATCTGGAGGAGCCAGTACTGGGGCAGATGTTAGCTTGTCTTTGAGTGTTTGGAAACTTTCTTGACATTTGTCTGTCCACTCAAACTTAACGCCCCTGTGAAGCAGATTAGTCAAAGGCTTAGCAATCTTAGAGAAGTTCTCGACAAATCGACGGCAATAGGTTGCAAGGCCGAGAAAACTTCTCACTTGCTTGACGTTCTTCGGAGGAGTCCAGTCAAGAATAGCCTGAACCCGCTCCGGGTTAACAACAATTCCATCCTTGGAAATCACATGACCAAGGTAGGTTACTTCAGAAAGCCAGAATTCGCATTTGAAATACTTGGCATACAACTGGTGTTCTCGGAGCCTTTCCAGTACAAGACGGAGGTGTTCAGTATGTTCTTCTTTATTCTTTGAACAGACCAGAATATCATCTAGATATACCATGATGAATTTGTCGAGGTAATCCATGAATATATAATTCATCAGGCGGGAGAACATAGCTGGAGCATTTGTTAGGCCAAATGACATTATAGTGTACTCATAAGAGCCATAGCGAGTAACAAATGCAGTCTTGGGAATATCCTCTTCACGAACACGGATCTGATGATAACCCAACCTCAAGTCGAGTTTAGAAAACACCGATGACCCAGCAAGTTGATCATACAAATCATTGATCCGAGGAAGCGGATATTTGTTCTGGATTGTGGCTTGGTGAATGGGCCGATAATCCTGAACCAATCGGTTAGTTCCATCCTTCTTCTTAATGAAGAGTGAAGGTGCTCCCCAGGCAGAGGAACTAGGGCGGATGAAACCCTTCTTAAGTGACTTGTCGATTTCTTCCTTAAGCTCAAGAAGGTGGTGCGGAGGCATTTTATAAGGACGCTTCGCAATAGGGCTTGTGCCTGGTTTCAAGTCGATGACAAACTCGACAGCTCTAACAGGGGGTATTCCTGGAAGTTCCTCTGGGAAGAGGTCTTGAAAATCATGAACAACAGGAACGTTCTCGATGCCTTCAAGAGGTGACGCATTCAATGCATTCAGAGCATATATCTGGCTCTCAGCATCCTGAGTTATTCGGGCTGAGTATTTGACTGTCTGGCCAGAAGGGTGAGTGAGCTGGACTGTCTTAGTAGCACAGTCAATTAAAGCATTATGGGCTGTCAACCAGTCCATACCGAGAATGATGTCTATGTCGGAAGGTCCAAGTACAATGAGAGAAACCAGAAAAAGTAGACCTCCAATCTCGATGTGGTTGTGAGGACTTACCATTGTGGTTTGCCACTTGGATCTCGGGGACTGAACCATTAGAGGAGTGGGTAATTTTCCCAGGTATAACTCATGTGACTGAGCAAATTGTTGGGACACAAAAGCATGCGATGCTCTTGAATCAAAAAGAACAGAAGCTGGCACTGAATTCACAGAGAGTGTTCCCAGCACGATAGTCGGTTCCTTCTGAGCCTTTTCAGCATTGATGTGATTGGCATGGCCAAGTACAATAGTAGATGGTATGACATTACGGTTTCTGAATCGGCGGTTTCGACAACTCTTCTTACGACCAACAGGAGGACAAGATGCATTCTGATCTTCATGGGATGGAGCCACAACATTTGACTGTCCACCCTGAATTGTTAGCTGTCTCGGCGGCGGAGGCAGACAAGGTGCAACATAAGACGGCCTGGGCGTTGGAGCAGGTCGATGATGTACATTGTGCGGAATCCACACTCGACGTTTCTGAACAGGCTGACCCGAGGATGAGCCAACATCACGAGTGCGCTTGAGTGACTCCTGGTACTTAGTCAGAGCAGTTTCAACTTGGAAAGATTGGCTGACAAGCGTTGCGAAGTCTATGCAATCATGGACATCAAGTGCAAGGTTTATATCAGTACGCAGTCCTTCACGGAATTTCTCCTGCTTGCGTGCATTAGTGCAGACGTCATCTTCAGCATAGCGGGACAATTCAAGAAATTTCCTCTTATATTCATCCATAGTCATTGTGCCCTGTGTGAGTTTGCGGAATTCCTGCTTCTTCTGGTCCATCAGACCTTGAGGAATTTGCCATGCACGAAAAGCTGACTGAAATTCCTGCCAAGTGATTATAGTTTCAGCAGGCAACATACCCTTGTGGCTTTCCCACCATTGAGCAGCTGGGCCCTTCAGGTGGAATGTCGCAAAGGTGACGTAACTGTCAGGTGCAACATTAGCTGATTCCATCTCAAACAGAATGTCACGAATCCAATCATCAGCATCCATAGGATTGGTGGAGTTGCAGAAAATAGACGGGTTGAGGCGCACAAATTCTTGCAGTGTTATTGGGGTAGGCTGTTGATGAGCATTCTGGTTTGGGAACTGAGCCAATATCCCGGTCATAACCTGACGGTTTAGTTCAAACTGCTGCATCATTGTGGCAATATAGGGTGGAGGTGGAGGATCGTCAGCCATCCTGCCAAATCAACAGGGGCAGTTTAGCAAGAAAAACTGCATGTGTAAGAGGTCATTCATGATGTAACATGAGTAATGAACAAGAAGGCATCATGTGCATGTTAGTAGTCATTAAAGACATACAGAACGATGCACGGAGTTGGACACAAACGGCGGTAGGAGTTTGGAAACGCACGCAGCTAGACAAGCTAGGCGGCGCGTAGGCACGCGGTAAGGAAGTACACAACGAGACATAGCAAAGGCTACGTCAACGTCGGAGAAAACTGTTGGAGCGAGGAATCTGCAAGTGTCAACATAGGGTGCCCTCGATAAAAGGATCCTGTAAGCAGAACCTGGCCCACAATCTTGAAGCAGGGGGGAATAATTTCAGAACTCCGGGTGGATGTGATCACGAGAACCTAATGTTGGAGTTAGTAAAATTTTAACCCGAAAGGAAGAGAGATCAGAGTCCCAGAGTATAGACGAGGAATAAAAGATACTAATACCACCCAATGGC
Source organism: Thinopyrum obtusiflorum (assembly GCA_036873465.1). Lineage (NCBI taxonomy): Eukaryota > Viridiplantae > Streptophyta > Magnoliopsida > Poales > Poaceae > Thinopyrum > Thinopyrum obtusiflorum. The sequence goes on from JAAAWM010011671.1 coordinate 84,908, forward strand.
GACATGGGCCCGTAAGCCACACTGCCATGTTAGTAAAATGTTTTGGAAGGACTAGACTCAACTTCGGCCAAGGAGTTGGAAAGGGGGATTCCTAGAGGCAGTCGGCTCTGATACCAACTTGTGACGCCCCAGCTCAATCATGCACTAATCATACACACAAATGCACACGATCAAGCCTAAGGACTCACGGGAAGATATCACAACACAACTCTAAAACATAAATAAAGTCATACAAGGTTTATATTACAAGCCAGGGGCCTCGAGGGCTCGAATACATAAGCTCGCATACAAGCGTCAGCGGAAGCATCAGATATCTGAGTACAGATATAAGAGAAAACACAGATAGGCCCTTAAAAGGCGGGGCAAAAGAAAACACTACGATTGAAAGGCGCAGGCCTCCTGCCTGGTACCCTCCGAACCTACTCCTAGTCGTCGGCCAACTTGTAGTAGTATCCACCCTCGGGGTAGTAGTAGCGATCGTCAGCGGGAGCAGCTGTCTCAGGGGCTCCGTCATCTGGTTGCACCAAAAGGATATGGGGAAAAAGAAAGCAAAGCAACCGTGAGTACTCATCCGAAATACTTAGCAAGCAAGGATCTACACTACATATGCAACATTATCAAAGAGAGGCTGTATATGTGGACTGGCCTGCAGAAATGCCAGAATAGAGGGAAGGCCTAGTCCTATCGAAGACTAGCATCTTCAGAGGTCTTGCAACATTAGAAGAGTGTAGATTAGTACAGCATAAAGTAGTAGTATCATTAAGTCTCAACCTCACCTAGAGATCCTTTCTCGACTCCCTGCGAGAAAGCAATCCCAGAGCCATAATATCCAAGTAGCAACCTCGGCCAGAGATCCTTTCTCGACTCCCTGCGAGAAAGTAATCCCAGAGCCATACTAATCACAAGTTTCCAGTTCTAGTTGTATCGATCGGGATACAACTCCGAGCGTCCGTTACCGAGGATCCGGCTATGCATAGATTAGTTCTTCCCTACAGGGGTGCACCAATTTACCCACCACGCTCGCTTAACTCTGGTCGGACACACTTTTCCGGGTCTTGCCCGGCCTCGGTCAAATGACACACCGCAACCCTACCTAGAGCTCAGCAGAGAGGTCCCCGCCAGTCTACAACCTAAGCGCTCAGGGGTCTTGGGCCATCGCCCTATGCTCTCCGGGTCGTTGTGTGCAGGGTGGATACCAGCACCGCCTCAAATGGTCGGTACAATCCGACCGTGCCACAATGCTGAACTGGACGTCTGACAGAACTTTCGGCTGATGCCACGATGCAGAGTACCCATATTTATTCCCGCGTGATGGTTAGTGCTATCGGGCCAAAGGCCCACTCAGATCAAATATCCAAATCGTAGTGTGTTGGTAGTGCGGTAACGAGTAGAGACTCGCGATCGATGTGACCTCGTCACCCCATCTTGAGGACTTGCTGAAAGGGCTAAGAATGCCCGGCTGCGCCGCGTATTCATCTCTCGGGTAACCTCCAGGTCAACCGTCTTCACATCACTCGCGAGTACCCCTCAGGGTCGACCCGCCTTTCCAAGTATCAGTTGTAAAGTCCAAGAATCCGTGTGTCCATAACATCAGGGGAATCCGAGGTATCACCCTTGTTGGATTCCTACTCGATGTATCTGTCAAGGTGAACTCAGAGGAATCACCCTCGATGAGTTCACACTTGAGGTGTTGCACGACATCGTCGTTATCGGGAGTGGGAAGGAGGAATCACCCTCGATGACCACAACCGATGAACTAACCTACAAGGTTAACATCGGGAGTGCTGACAAGGTATCACCCTCGGCATTCGATAGTAACCCAGTAGTGTCGTACAACTAAGGGGGTGATGTGCGGTGCCGGGGCCTGGTCTTCGATCCAGTGGATCGGGTCTTCTGATAATCCAGCCCCCCCCCCCCCCCCCCCCCCCCCCCCCCCCCCCCCCCCCCCCCCCCCCCCCCCCCCCCCCCCCCCCCCCCCCCCCCCCCCCCCCCCCCCCCCCCCCCCCCCCCCCCCCCCCCCCCCCCCCCCCCCCCCCCCCCCCCCCCCCCCCCCCCCCCCCCCCCCCCCCCCCCTGGGCAATATCGGGATGATCAAAGGGGGGGCTTGCCTGGTTGCTCGGAGGCAAGGGCAGGGTCTTCAGTAGGGTAGCCAATCACCGGAGCTGCGTCGGTCTTGGAGACTACGTCGATGTCGGGGTCTATCGAGAGAGAAGAGGGAGAGGAATCAGTATAAATACATGGCAACAAAAGCAATCACATAGCTAGGCACGGTAATACACAGTGCCGGGGTGTTCTAATGCAGCTCTACGCAAGTTAGTCGGAGCAGGAAATTATCTGGGAGTGTTCTCCCAGCTCCGGGTGATTATCGGACAGACGAAATGGAGGGGAAAGTTCCAAGTTCATCATGCTAGAGGCATCTGACAGCAATACGAAGGGCGTATTCAGATCCGTCTCGTCGTTCTGAGCAACTTTCATGTACAGAGTATTTTCATCCGAATTACGGATTAAAAGATATGATTTTCTAATGTTTTTATTAATTTCTGGATTTAAATAATTCGACAGAAAATGATTAATGACATCAGCATGACATCAGTACTGCATCAGCAGTCAACTGGTCAGTTGACCAGTCAACCTGATAGTGGGTCCCACTGGTCAGCCTCACAGTAGCTTAATTAGGTTTTATTTAACTAATTATCCCCCCCCCCCCCCCCCCCCCCCCCCCCCCCCCCCCCCCCCCCCCCCCCCCCCCCCCCCCCCCCCCCCCCCCCCCCCCCCCCCCCCCCCCCCCCCCCCCCCCCCCCCCCCCCCCCCCCCCCCCCCCCCCCCCCCCCCCCCCCCCCCCCCCCCCCCCCCCCCCCCCCCCCCCCCCCCCCCCCCCCCCCCCCCCCCCCCCCCCCCCCCCCCCCCCCCCCCCCCCCCCCCCCCCCCCCCCCCCCCCCCCCCCCCCCCCCCCCCCCCCCCCCCCCCCCCCCCCCCCCCCCCCCCCCCCCCCCCCCCCCCCCCCCCCCCCCCCCCCCCCCCCCCCCCCCCCCCCCCCCCCCCCCCCCCCCCCCCCCCCCCCCCCCCCCCCCCCCCCCCCCCCCCCCCCCCCCCCCCCCCCCCCCCCCCCCCCCCCCCCCCCCCCCCCCCCCCCCCCCCCCCCCCCCCCCCCCCCCCCCCCCCCCCCCCCCCCCCCCCCCCCCCCCCCCCCCCCCCCCCCCCCCCCCCCCCCCCCCCCCCCCCCCCCCCCCCCCCCCCCCCCCCCCCCCCCCCCCCCCCCCCCCCCCCCCCCCCCCCCCCCCCCCCCCCCCCCCCCCCCCCCCCCCCCCCCCCCCCCCCCCCCCCCCCCCCCCCCCCCCCCCCCCCCCCCCCCCCCCCCCCCCCCCCCCCCCCCCCCCCCCCCCCCCCCCCCCCCCCCCCCCCCCCCCCCCCCCCCCCCCCCCCCCCCCCCCCCCCCCCCCCCCCCCCCCCCCCCCCCCCCCCCCCCCCCCCCCCCCCCCCCCCCCCCCCCCCCCCCCCCCCCCCCCCCCCCCCCCCCCCCCCCCCCCCCCCCCCCCCCCCCCCCCCCCCCCCCCCCCCCCCCCCCCCCCCCCCCCCCCCCCCCCCCCCCCCCCCCCCCCCCCCCCCCCCCCCCCCCCCCCCCCCCCCCCCCCCCTATTCTTGTCGTCGTTGACCAACTCTCTAAAGTTGCACACTTTCTGCCTGTCAAGGAGACAATCACTGCTAGTCAGTTAGCAGAGTTATATATCTCCAAAATTGTATCACTCCACGGTATTCCGAAGGAGATCAGTTTGGACCGTGGCGGTCTTTTCACCTCAAAGTTCTGGGAAAGTTTCCAAAAAGCTATGGGAACTCATATTACCTGGAGTTCAGCTTATCATCCTCAATCCCAAGGCCAAGTCGAGCGAGTCAATCAAGTGCTTGAAGACATGCTTCGGGCTTGTGTTATTTCTTTCGGCAAGAAGTGGGAAGAATCTCTCCCGTATGCCGAGTTCTCTTATAACAACAGCTATCAAGCCAGCTTGAAAATGGCCCCCTTCGAAGTTCTATATGGACGTAAGTGTCAAACCCCTCTGAATTGGTCAGAAACTGGGGAACGACCTCTCGTGGGTCCGGAAATAATCCAACACGCAGAAGAGCAAGTCCGTATTGTCCTAAAAAATCTCAAGGCGGCTCAGGACCGCCAGAAGAGCAACTACGTTCGCAAACGATGTGGTTTGACTTATCAACCTGGTGATCAGGCTTATCTGCGTGTCACTCCTATGAAGGGCACTCACTGTTTCGGCATCAAGGGCAAGCTAGCTCCACGCTACATTGGTCCCTTTCACATTGTTGCCAGACGTGGTCAGGTGGCATATAAACTGGAGTTGCCGCCGCAATTCTCTCATATCCATGACGTCTTCCATGTGTCGCAACTTCGCCGTTGCTTCAAGGAGTCTCCGCACCGCCCCCCCCCCCCCCCCCCCCCCCCCCCCCCCCCCCCCCCCCCCCCCCCCCCCCCCCCCCCCCCCCCCCCCCCCCCCCCCCCCCCCCCCCCCCCCCCCCCCCCCCCCCCCCCCCCCCCCCCCCCCCCCCCCCCCCCCCCCCCCCCCCCCCCCCCCCCCCCCCCCCCCCCCCCCCCCCCCCCCCCCCCCCCCCCCCCCCCCCCCCCCCCCCCCCCCCCCCCCCCCCCCCCCCCCCCCCCCCCCCCCCCCCCCCCCCCCCCCCCCCCCCCCCCCCCCCCCCCCCCCCCCCCCCCCCCCCCCCCCCCCCCCCCCCCCCCCCCCCCCCCCCCCCCCCCCCCCCCCCCCCCCCCCCCCCCCCCCCCCCCCCCCCCCCCCCCCCCCCCCCCCCCCCCCCCCCCCCCCCCCCCCCCCCCCCCCCCCCCCCCCCCCCCCCCCCCCCCCCCCCCCCCCCCCCCCCCCCCCCCCCCCCCCCCCCCCCCCCCCCCCCCCCCCCCCCCCCCCCCCCCCCCCCCCCCCCCCCCCCCCCCCCCCCCCCCCCCCCCCCCCCCCCCCCCCCCCCCCCCCCCCCCCCCCCCCCCCCCCCCCCCCCCCCCCCCCCCCCCCCCCCCCCCCCCCCCCCCCCCCCCCCCCCCCCCCCCCCCCCCCCCCCCCCCCCCCCCCCCCCCCCCCCCCCCCCCCCCCCCCCCCCCCCCCCCCCCCCCCCCCCCCCCCCCCCCCCCCCCCCCCCCCCCCCCCCCCCCCCCCCCCCCCCCCCCCCCCCCCCCCCCCCCCCCCCCCCCCCCCCCCCCCCCCCCCCCCCCCCCCCCCCCCCCCCCCCCCCCCCCCCCCCCCCCCCCCCCCCCCCCCCCCCCCCCCCCCCCCCCCCCCCCCCCCCCCCCCCCCCCCCCCCCCCCCCCCCCCCCCCCCCCCCCCCCCCCCCCCCCCCCCCCCCCCCCCCCCCCCCCCCCCCCCCCCCCCCCCCCCCCCCCCCCCCCCCCCCCCCCCCCCCCCCCCCCCCCCCCCCCCCCCCCCCCCCCCCCCCCCCCCCCCCCCCCCCCCCCCCCCCCCCCCCCCCCCCCCCCCCCCCCCCCCCCCCCCCCCCCCCCCCCCCCCCCCCCCCCCCCCCCCCCCCCCCCCCCCCCCCCCCCCCCCCCCCCCCCCCCCCCCCCCCCCCCCCCCCCCCCCCCCCCCCCCCCCCCCCCCCCCCCCCCCCCCCCCCCCCCCCCCCCCCCCCCCCCCCCCCCCCCCCCCCCCCCCCCCCCCCCCCCCCCCCCCCCCCCCCCCCCCCCCCCCCCCCCCCCCCCCCCCCCCCCCCCCCCCCCCCCCCCCCCCCCCCCCCCCCCCCCCCCCCCCCCCCCCCCCCCCCCCCCCCCCCCCCCCCCCCCCCCCCCCCCCCCCCCCCCCCCCCCCCCCCCCCCCCCCCCCCCCCCCCCCCCCCCCCCCCCCCCCCCCCCCCCCCCCCCCCCCCCCCCCCCCCCCCCCCCCCCCCCCCCCCCCCCCCCCCCCCCCCCCCCCCCCCCCCCCCCCCCCCCCCCCCCCCCCCCCCCCCCCCCCCCCCCCCCCCCCCCCCCCCCCCCCCCCCCCCCCCCCCCCCCCCCCCCCCCCCCCCCCCCCCCCCCCCCCCCCCCCCCCCCCCCCCCCCCCCCCCCCCCCCCCCCCCCCCCCCCCCCCCCCCCCCCCCCCCCCCCCCCCCCCCCCCCCCCCCCCCCCCCCCCCCCCCCCCCCCCCCCCCCCCCCCCCCCCCCCCCCCCCCCCCCCCCCCCCCCCCCCCCCCCCCCCCCCCCCCCCCCCCCCCCCCCCCCCCCCCCCCCCCCCCCCCCCCCCCCCCCCCCCCCCCCCCCCCCCCCCCCCCCCCCCCCCCCCCCCCCCCCCCCCCCCCCCCCCCCCCCCCCCCCCCCCCCCCCCCCCCCCCCCCCCCCCCCCCCCCCCCCCCCCCCCCCCCCCCCCCCCCCCCCCCCCCCCCCCCCCCCCCCCCCCCCCCCCCCCCCCCCCCCCCCCCCCCCCCCCCCCCCCCCCCCCCCCCCCCCCCCCCCCCCCCCCCCCCCCCCCCCCCCCCCCCCCCCCCCCCCCCCCCCCCCCCCCCCCCCCCCCCCCCCCCCCCCCCCCCCCCCCCCCCCCCCCCCCCCCCCCCCCCCCCCCCCCCCCCCCCCCCCCCCCCCCCCCCCCCCCCCCCCCCCCCCCCCCCCCCCCCCCCCCCCCCCCCCCCCCCCCCCCCCCCCCCCCCCCCCCCCCCCCCCCCCCCCCCCCCCCCCCCCCCCCCCCCCCCCCCCCCCCCCCCCCCCCCCCCCCCCCCCCCCCCCCCCCCCCCCCCCCCCCCCCCCCCCCCCCCCCCCCCCCCCCCCCCCCCCCCCCCCCCCCCCCCCCCCCCCCCCCCCCCCCCCCCCCCCCCCCCCCCCCCCCCCCCCCCCCCCCCCCCCCCCCCCCCCCCCCCCCCCCCCCCCCCCCCCCCCCCCCCCCCCCCCCCCCCCCCCCCCCCCCCCCCCCCCCCCCCCCCCCCCCCCCCCCCCCCCCCCCCCCCCCCCCCCCCCCCCCCCCCCCCCCCCCCCCCCCCCCCCCCCCCCCCCCCCCCCCCCCCCCCCCCCCCCCCCCCCCCCCCCCCCCCCCCCCCCCCCCCCCCCCCCCCCCCCCCCCCCCCCCCCCCCCCCCCCCCCCCCCCCCCCCCCCCCCCCCCCCCCCCCCCCCCCCCCCCCCCCCCCCCCCCCCCCCCCCCCCCCCCCCCCCCCCCCCCCCCCCCCCCCCCCCCCCCCCCCCCCCCCCCCCCCCCCCCCCCCCCCCCCCCCCCCCCCCCCCCCCCCCCCCCCCCCCCCCCCCCCCCCCCCCCCCCCCCCCCCCCCCCCCCCCCCCCCCCCCCCCCCCCCCCCCCCCCCCCCCCCCCCCCCCCCCCCCCCCCCCCCCCCCCCCCCCCCCCCCCCCCCCCCCCCCCCCCCCCCCCCCCCCCCCCCCCCCCCCCCCCCCCCCCCCCCCCCCCCCCCCCCCCCCCCCCCCCCCCCCCCCCCCCCCCCCCCCCCCCCCCCCCCCCCCCCCCCCCCCCCCCCCCCCCCCCCCCCCCCCCCCCCCCCCCCCCCCCCCCCCCCCCCCCCCCCCCCCCCCCCCCCCCCCCCCCCCCCCCCCCCCCCCCCCCCCCCCCCCCCCCCCCCCCCCCCCCCCCCCCCCCCCCCCCCCCCCCCCCCCCCCCCCCCCCCCCCCCCCCCCCCCCCCCCCCCCCCCCCCCCCCCCCCCCCCCCCCCCCCCCCCCCCCCCCCCCCCCCCCCCCCCCCCCCCCCCCCCCCCCCCCCCCCCCCCCCCCCCCCCCCCCCCCCCCCCCCCCCCCCCCCCCCCCCCCCCCCCCCCCCCCCCCCCCCCCCCCCCCCCCCCCCCCCCCCCCCCCCCCCCCCCCCCCCCCCCCCCCCCCCCCCCCCCCCCCCCCCCCCCCCCCCCCCCCCCCCCCCCCCCCCCCCCCCCCCCCCCCCCCCCCCCCCCCCCCCCCCCCCCCCCCCCCCCCCCCCCCCCCCCCCCCCCCCCCCCCCCCCCCCCCCCCCCCCCCCCCCCCCCCCCCCCCCCCCCCCCCCCCCCCCCCCCCCCCCCCCCCCCCCCCCCCCCCCCCCCCCCCCCCCCCCCCCCCCCCCCCCCCCCCCCCCCCCCCCCCCCCCCCCCCCCCCCCCCCCCCCCCCCCCCCCCCCCCCCCCCCCCCCCCCCCCCCCCCCCCCCCCCCCCCCCCCCCCCCCCCCCCCCCCCCCCCCCCCCCCCCCCCCCCCCCCCCCCCCCCCCCCCCCCCCCCCCCCCCCCCCCCCCCCCCCCCCCCCCCCCCCCCCCCCCCCCCCCCCCCCCCCCCCCCCCCCCCCCCCCCCCCCCCCCCCCCCCCCCCCCCCCCCCCCCCCCCCCCCCCCCCCCCCCCCCCCCCCCCCCCCCCCCCCCCCCCCCCCCCCCCCCCCCCCCCCCCCCCCCCCCCCCCCCCCCCCCCCCCCCCCCCCCCCCCCCCCCCCCCCCCCCCCCCCCCCCCCCCCCCCCCCCCCCCCCCCCCCCCCCCCCCCCCCCCCCCCCCCCCCCCCCCCCCCCCCCCCCCCCCCCCCCCCCCCCCCCCCCCCCCCCCCCCCCCCCCCCCCCCCCCCCCCCCCCCCCCCCCCCCCCCCCCCCCCCCCCCCCCCCCCCCCCCCCCCCCCCCCCCCCCCCCCCCCCCCCCCCCCCCCCCCCCCCCCCCCCCCCCCCCCCCCCCCCCCCCCCCCCCCCCCCCCCCCCCCCCCCCCCCCCCCCCCCCCCCCCCCCCCCCCCCCCCCCCCCCCCCCCCCCCCCCCCCCCCCCCCCCCCCCCCCCCCCCCCCCCCCCCCCCCCCCCCCCCCCCCCCCCCCCCCCCCCCCCCCCCCCCCCCCCCCCCCCCCCCCCCCCCCCCCCCCCCCCCCCCCCCCCCCCCCCCCCCCCCCCCCCCCGCAAAACTTAATTAGTGGCTAGACTATTTGCAAACAGAAATAAAAGAAGAAAAGAGAAAAGAGAAAAGGAGAAAAAGCAAAAGGCCCACTGTACTGGGCCTAAGTCAACTAACCGGCCCAGCCCACCCCACCTGTCTTCTCCCTCGCACTGCACAGACGCGCGCGCTGTCGTCTCCACCGCAGCCTCCACGCCAGGCCCCCCCTCTCCCCAGTCGACAGCGGCCTCGTCCGCGCCCACCTAGTGGATAAGAGCATCTCCTGCGCCCCCCTGGCTCTCCCTCGCTCACTTACCCCCTCTCCATCCTCTGCTCCCCCCTCACCGGACGCCACCGCCGCCATGGCTCCGGCCTAGCTGCGGCCACCGTGCCCCTCTCACCGCCTCTCCGTGCCCTACGAACTCGCCATCGTCGCCCACATCGCCTGCGCCCCTCCATTCAGCCAGACGAGCCCCACCGCGAGCTCTACGCTGTCGTCTTCCACTTACGGCCGCCGACGTTCGCCGCCTCGATTCACTCCGGCAAGCCCTCCCCGAGCACACTCTGCACCACTACGGGCTCGCTGTGAGCTCCGCCTCCCTCTCCCTCACTCCCTGCGCTCTTCCCCGAGCCGTAACGTGCCCGTTCGCCGTGCCCGAACCCACCGCCGCCTGTGCTCGTCGCCAGCGCCGTTCCGGCGACCAAACACCCTCGCGCTCGTGCCCATCAGCTTTGCCGCGTCGAGTAGGCCCTCCCTAGCTGCTTAGGTATCTCGTGCGCGCACCGCATCGCCGTCTGCCATCGCCACCCGAGTCCGGCCGCCGCCGACGTGCTCGCCGCCGTCGCTACGCGCCGTCCCCGGCTGCGCCACCACCACCAATGGATGTGCCGCACTGCGGCCGATCCAACGCGCCCGTCCGCACCCAAAACCATGCAGCACAGCTGTTTTCTGAGCTCGTCGGAGTTCCACCACCGCTTCTGGGCTCGCCGGCGCACTCCGGTGGCCGCGCTGACTCAG
>JAAAWM010011672.1:0-94749 GCA_036873465.1 Thinopyrum obtusiflorum
GGAAGCCCCCAGCCCCCTCGTCTTGATGGTGGTCGTCGTTCCTTCTCGGTGGTGGTGGCAGTGGAGGAAGGCCAGCGTTGCCCTGAGGACGGTCCTCACGAGGCTGATCCCTCCAGGCACCCTCGCGAGGCTGATCCTGTCAGCGGTCCTCACGAGGCCAGTCGTGCCACTCCTGGCATGGGCCTCGGTCGTCCCAGCGTCCTCCGCCACGTCCTCCTCATCGGCCGTAGCCTCGGTCGTTGTGCTCGGGGCGTCGACCGAAGCGTCCGTCGCGAATGGCCCTGAGCTCTTGACAATCGTTGGTGTTGTGGCTGTGCATGTTGTGGAAGGCACAGAACGGTCGGCTGCTCTTGGATGACTCAGGCTGGTCCCTGCCGCGCTTCGTGTGCAGCTTTGCCACGAGTACGGCCGCTCCCTTGTGCTTCACGTCCTTGGCCTTGGCTTTCTTCTCCTCCCGGTCGGCAGTCGGGAGCTTGAGAAGGGAAAGGTGCCCTTCGTCAGCCCTCGTGCACTTGGCCGCCAGGTTGAACAACTCCAGGGATGTGCACAGCTCCTCGTGGATGGCGAGCTCCTCCTTCATGTTGACGTCGCGGATGCCATTGGAGAACGCAGAGATGATGGCCTTGTCCGTCACCTTAGGGATCTTGAGTCAAACGTTGTTGAAGCGCTAGATGTACTTCTGGAGGGTCTCCCCTGGCTGTTGCTTGACGCGGCGCAGGTCACCCGCGGCCCGAGGGCGGTCGCGAGTGCCCTGGAAGTTGGCGACGAAGCGGTCGCGCATCTTGTTCCAGGAGGATATGGAGCCTGGAGGCAGGTTCAGGATCCACGAGCGGGCACCATCCTTGAGAGCCATGGGGAACCAGTTCGCCATGACTTTTTCGTCGCCATTGGCCGCCTCGATGCTCAGCTCGTAGAGCTGCAGGAACTCCGCGGGGTTGGGGGTGCCGTCGTAGCACGAAGGCAGGTCTGGCTTGAATTTGCCCAGCCAGGCGACGCTACGCAGCTCGGGGGTGAAGGTGCGGCAGCCCGCGGTGGCCACCGGGACCCTTTGCTGGTGTGGAACCTCGCCTTGATGCCCGCGCACCACCGGTGCAGGCGGCGCACGGTCTTGCCATAGTGGCGCCGGGAGCGCAGGGGCATTTTCTTGTGGACGAGGAACTTCTTGGCAGCTTCCTTCTTGGCGCACGGGCGCCCGGCGCGGTGGGTCGCTCCGGGGGGCCGCGCGTCTTGGCGCCAGGACACCGTCTTGGGGCAGAGGTGGTGGAGGAGCTCCATGAGCCACATCACCTGTAGATGGCGGAGGGCGAGGCAGCAAGAGGGATGGCACATGGGAGCCCCCTGCAGCGCTGACAAGCTTGGCGATGCGGTCGAGCCAGTCCTCGTAGAGGTCGTCGATGGGGCGGTAGCGCAGGAGTTCACGCGCCATGCACAGCGCGGCCTGCGCGTCCGTGGGACAGCGCCGGGCGTGGGACGACGAGCCGGCCGGGGTCAGCGATGGAGTGGCGGTGCGGCCATCCCGCCGCACCGAGGGGTGCAGCGAGGATGCTTGCTGCTCGTTTCCCGCCGGGCCGGTGGCGGCGGGCGACAGAGAACGGCAGGGTGGCCCACCGACGGGAGCCGTCTGAGCGACGCGGGCGGCTAGGGCGGCCTGGCGCTCAGCGCGAGCCCGGTGAGCGTCCGCCATGGAGATGACGAAGCGACAGGGCGCAAAGCGACGGAAGGAAAGCTTTGGCGCAACCTACCTGGCGCGCCAAATGTCGGATCTTGGGTTCCGGCAAAACCCTTAAGGTTTGAACACTGGGGTGCGCATGAAGATCTCCCCCTGCCGAATCACGCCCTCAGCCTCACCGGAATCTCTAAGCTTAGCTCGAAGAACTCGCAACACAAGAGACACGAGATTTATACTAGTTCGGGCCACTGTTGTGGTGTAATACCCTACTCCAGTATGGTGTGGTGGATTGCCTCTTGGGCTGAGGATGAACAGTACAAGGGGAAGAACAGCCTCCTGAGGTGAGGTGTTCTTTTGCTTGGTGGGTGTGAGGATGAATTGAATGAGTTCGAGACGAGTTGCCTCCTACTGTGGTGGCTAATCCTATTTATAGAGGCCTTGGTCCTCTTCCCAAATATTGAGAGGGAAGGGATGCCACAACGGCCAATTTGAAAGGGGACAACTAGTACAGCTTATCCTGACAAAAGCAGTCTTTGCCTGCCAAAGGCTCTGGTGGTGACGTCGCCTTGGGCTCCATGGTAACCTCCGTCTTGCCCTCCTGCTGGTCTTGGTCTTGCTGCACCGATATAGAAACCTTTGCTTGATGCCTCGGTACTCATCGTCTGCGCTTGCCTCCTCAGCACTAAAGAGGAAACAAGGACACTGCGCGCGCTGGCGCCCGCCTGGCGCCCGCCTGCTCTCGATCGTCATGGCTCACGTCATGAGAACCTCGCGAGGTTTGCCTTGCCTTGATCTCTCCGCCCCTCATGAGCCAGCCTGGTGGAGCCGCTACCGAGGAGGTCTTGTGTCATCCGCCTCGTGAAGCTTGGCCCCTCGCGAGGGTCTTGAAAGCTTGTTGGTGAAGATGGGCCATGGGCCGCAGGCAGGCAAGTCTTGGGACCCCCGTTCCCAGAACGCCGACACATGGGGCATCGAAGATGGCTCGAACAAGACGACCCGTGGAGAAACCGTGGAGATATATTCAATGGTCACGCTGAGCATCGAGGACCTCCACGTAAGCGGAGCGGCGCCGAAATCGATGAGCTGTTGAAAAACTGGAAGGAGTGCCCCGCACCGGGAAACACGATGAAAAAGGCGCCAGAGCCACTGCTGAAGGTATGGAAGATGAGGTCTGTGTTCTGGGACTTGGAGTACTGGCACAAACTCGATACACCTCATTTCCTTGATCAAATGCATATCTGTAAGAATGTCCTTGAGAGCTTTCTCGCGACACTGATGAACATGCCGGATAAGACCAAGGATGGGCCGAAGGCAAGAAAAGACTTGCAAGATTTGAATATCAGGGAAGATCTGCACATGCCGCCTCGTAAAAAGTCAGACGAGACAGAGACGGAGATAGAGGCGCGGGAGAAGAAGGGCAAGAAAATAAATAAATAGGATTATTGCGCCCCTTCTTGCTTCACCTTAAGTCAGGTTGGGGGGGGGGGGGGGGGGGGGGGGGGGGGGGGGGGGGGGGGGGGGGGGGGGGGGGGGGGGGGGGGGGGGGGGGGGGGGGGGGGGGGGGGGGGGGGGGGGGGGGGGGGGGGGGGGGGGGGGGGGGGGGGGGGGGGGGGGGGGGGGGGGGGGGGGGGGGGGGGGGGGGGGGGGGGGGGGGGGGGGGGGGGGGGGGGGGGGGGGGGGGGGGGGGGGGGGGGGGGGGGGGGGGGGGGGGGGGGGGGGGGGGGGGGGGGGGGGGGGGGGGGGGGGGGGGGGGGGGGGGGGGGGGGGGGGGGGGGGGGGGGGGGGGGGGGGGGGGGGGGGGGGGGGGGGGGGGGGGGGGGGGGGGGGGGGGGGGGGGGGGGGGGGGGGGGGGGGGGGGGGGGGGGGGGGGGGGGGGGGGGGGGGGGGGGGGGGGGGGGGGGGGGGGGGGGGGGGGGGGGGGGGGGGGGGGGGGGGGGGGGGGGGGGGGGGGGGGGGGGGGGGGGGGGGGGGGGGGGGGGGGGGGGGGGGGGGGGGGGGGGGGGGGGGGGGGGGGGGGGGGGGGGGGGGGGGGGGGGGGGGGGGGGGGGGGGGGGGGGGGGGGGGGGGGGGGGGGGGGGGGGGGGGGGGGGGGGGGGGGGGGGGGGGGGGGGGGGGGGGGGGGGGGGGGGGGGGGGGGGGGGGGGGGGGGGGGGGGGGGGGGGGGGGGGGGGGGGGGGGGGGGGGGGGGGGGGGGGGGGGGGGGGGGGGGGGGGGGGGGGGGGGGGGGGGGGGGGGGGGGGGGGGGGGGGGGGGGGGGGGGGGGGGGGGGGGGGGGGGGGGGGGGGGGGGGGGGGGGGGGGGGGGGGGGGGGGGGGGGGGGGGGGGGGGGGGGGGGGGGGGGGGGGGGGGGGGGGGGGGGGGGGGGGGGGGGGGGGGGGGGGGGGGGGGGGGGGGGGGGGGGGGGGGGGGGGGGGGGGGGGGGGGGGGGGGGGGGGGGGGGGGGGGGGGGGGGGGGGGGGGGGGGGGGGGGGGGGGGGGGGGGGGGGGGGGGGGGGGGGGGGGGGGGGGGGGGGGGGGGGGGGGGGGGGGGGGGGGGGGGGGGGGGGGGGGGGGGGGGGGGGGGGGGGGGGGGGGGGGGGGGGGGGGGGGGGGGGGGGGGGGGGGGGGGGGGGGGGGGGGGGGGGGGGGGGGGGGGGGGGGGGGGGGGGGGGGGGGGGGGGGGGGGGGGGGGGGGGGGGGGGGGGGGGGGGGGGGGGGGGGGGGGGGGGGGGGGGGGGGGGGGGGGGGGGGGGGGGGGGGGGGGGGGGGGGGGGGGGGGGGGGGGGGGGGGGGGGGGGGGGGGGGGGGGGGGGGGGGGGGGGGGGGGGGGGGGGGGGGGGGGGGGGGGGGGGGGGGGGGGGGGGGGGGGGGGGGGGGGGGGGGGGGGGGGGGGGGGGGGGGGGGGGGGGGGGGGGGGGGGGGGGGGGGGGGGGGGGGGGGGGGGGGGGGGGGGGGGGGGGGGGGGGGGGGGGGGGGGGGGGGGGGGGGGGGGGGGGGGGGGGGGGGGGGGGGGGGGGGGGGGGGGGGGGGGGGGGGGGGGGGGGAGCCCCCCACCGCTCCTCCTCTCTCTGGTAGCTAGGTTTTTTGGTTAATTTACTTAGGTTTTTGTTAGGGCAGATGGTTAATTAGGTTATATATTTAGTTATGAATTTAGCTAGGTTTTTTCTTCAAGTTCTACATTTTTCTTCCTTTTATATGCAAATTTGAAGTGGACATGTGATATGTGGACATGTGATGTTTTGGACATGTCATATTTGGAATTTGGACATGTCATTTGGACATGATGATTATGTGTAGGGTAAATGATCTGAGTGGCCTATGTTATGCCGGAATGTTGATTCATTTCCGTTCCGGTGAATTTCAGGCGCTCGATATGTCCACTTTTTAGCAAAGGTCATGCCAAAATTTTCCGTAAATTTTGGCATGATTTGTGCTAGATAGTAGGCATATCGAGTGCTGGGAGTTGCTGGGAAACGACATTCCGGCAAACATAGATTTCTTTTTTATGTCATTTCTCATTTTTTTCATAGTTTTAGAATTAAACGAGGAGACTTAATCATAGGAAACATGTCGAACAACGAAGAAACTGGGCCTTCTTTCCAAGATGCAAACGAGATGGATTATGAGGGTGAACAAGAGTACCTCGACTATTTGACTGCTAAGCAATTGCAAAGTCAAGGTTTGCAGGTCGGCCTCGATGATGGTACCGACGCCGACATTGACACCGACGGCGCCGGCACCGATGGCGGCGCCGAGACCGATGGCAGCGCCGATACCGGCGGAGAAGGTACCGGCGGGGAAGATACCGGCGGGGAAGGTACCGGCGCCGATGCCGCTACCAAAAAGAAGAAGCAGAAGAAGCAGATGATACGAAAACCTAACAAACTAGGGATTGGATGACTGGTGATCACAAAGATGGCACCTGGCAAGTTTGAGACATTAGAGCCGGAAGAACCTCGCAAGTGCTATGGGAACCAAGTAGGATGCATTCTATGGGAATGCGCGAGCATCAATGATGATGACTTAAGCAGTAAAGAATAGTTGACGCAGTTGCTCCTGACGAAGTTGCACAAGAGATTCAAGTTCCCCGACCGGGATGATAAAATAGAACAATCGTGGGATGATCCAAAAATGAAAAAGATTAACAATCATGCCATGGGCATGTTCATCAATGATTTGGCCTCCTGGAAAGGGAGGGCGAAACGAGCTATTGAGCCTGAGGAACCCCTGTCCAAGATTCTGGAGGAAAATCTGACACTTACGGAAGAGGAGTTCGAAAAGTTCAAAGACACTTGCTAAGGCTAAGGCTGCAAAATTCAAGAGCCTTCAGCGAAGGAACACGGGGAAGCATCGCCTTGGAAGCCGTGGCTACCTCGGTAAAAGGCCCATATGGGATAAGGAGGACGCAGAACATGAAGTCGTGGGTATCCCAGACCCCTTCGCGAAGTTCACCAACCCCTTGGAGCGTGACTTCATCCGGGCCCGCTACAAGTGCGACAAGGAAAAGAAGGTTTTTTACATGGACCAGATCATGAGGAAATTGATTAGACTACTGGTAATTATTCTTTTACCACCTTACATTTAGCTCTAGATCTAGTCGACTACACATTCCTAAACGGTTCATGCTCCTTCTACAGGAGAAGCAACACCAGCTAGCAGCCGAAAGCCCTACTTCTCTGATGAGGCCCAAGTGGGACACCCCTCTCAACCGGGCCTTGAACGAACTTAAGGAACTCCCTTTGGGCCAGCGGCCGCAATATGGTCGTGTGCACGGCGCTGGAGACGGCGCCACGTGGAAGGTGTTTTACAACGACGGCCCCGAGGCCAAGAAGCAGAACAAGAAGTTTAGTCAGGCAGACATCGATGAGAAGGTGAAGCTTGCGGTCAAGAAAAAAGCAGCTGAGGACGCGAAAAAACAGCCGAGGAGAAAAATGAGTTGCTACAGGAGGCAGTCAATGCAGCTGTAACTGCTTGCAGAAATGATTTCGCTACTAACTTGGTTCCAGCTATCATCAACTTGACGAAGGAAAATCCAGACAAGATGGTACATGATTTCCCGTTGCCCAGTTTCGTCGGGAGCAATTCCGTGAACAACAACACCACCGCACCATCACTTGCTAACGCAACCGGGCCTCCTCTCGCAGTTGCTCCCTTTCATAGCAGCCCGTCCTCAGTCCCTGGCGCGCTAGGTGGGCCTTCGTCTTTGGCTGAGCTCGACGCCCTCACGGTAATTACATGTCGCACAAACATATATATATATAGAATATTCCATTTTCGTTGCATTTCGGATGTTTTAAGTCACAGACATGTGTTTGCAGGCTGAAGAAACCCCATGCACCATACTCTACTTGATCAAAGGCCACAAGGTGGACGTGGGAAAGGGGATGATAATGAACCCCTTGCAACCCATGTTCCACAACCAGCCGATCCCCGCTGGGCACTTCAGGGTTAACTTGTCCAGTGTGAAATCGGGGCATGAGGATTTGCCTCCTCCAGTACAGCATGTGGGAGAGGACGATGAGACCCTGCCGTGGATTGGAAGCTGCAAGGGTTGGGTGCTGCTATGGCCAAAGAATCTTATTCGTCCGGAGCCGGCCGAGAGCACACCAATAACCACACATCAACAAGCATGTGCGGAGACCACCACCCCGCCTACGCAATTACCAGCTCCTATAGTGCCGGGTGAGAGCGGAGGACGACATGATGAAGGGGGTGCAATAGTACTGGCTGATGTAATCGGTCCTGTAGAACAGAGAATGGATGATGAGACGGAGGTCGACCCAGTGGCTTTCCTCAATACAAACGCGTATGAGTGTGACTTTGATATGATGAGTCAACCATATGACGAATCGTGCTATCAGCATGCTAATGAGGATATGGATGATCTGCCAGGGCAGGAAGGTCGTAGCAGGGATTGCAAAAAGTCACTCTTCATGAAATCCTCACAGGACATGCCTAAATATGCCGCCTCAACACAGGCTCAACTAGCCGGGGGTCGTACAGTGCTTAGCCCGGGAACACCGGGCAGGGGTTAAGGAAGGGTCAGGAAGGTGTGCCCAAGAAAAAGGAGAGGAAGAGATCGGGGAAGATAGCTGCCTCCAAACAAGCCAGAGCAGATAGCAGCCAGACGATGGATTCTGAAGAGCGTGTACCCGTGAAAGGTGCGGCCATGTTCCATCTCACGGGCGAGCCGGGGGGGGGGGGGGGGGGGGGGGGGGGGGGGGGGGGGGGGGGGGGGGGGGGGGGGGGGGGGGGGGGGGGGGGGGGGGGGGGGGGGGGGGGGGGGGGGGGGGGGGGGGGGGGGGGGGGGGGGGGGGGGGGGGGGGGGGGGGGGGGGGGGGGGGGGGGGGGGGGGGGGGGGGGGGGGGGGGGGGGGGGGGGGGGGGGGGGGGGGGGGGGGGGGGGGGGGGGGGGGGGGGGGGGGGGGGGGGGGGGGGGGGGGGGGGGGGGGGGGGGGGGGGGGGGGGGGGGGGGGGGGGGGGGGGGGGGGGGGGGGGGGGGGGGGGGGGGGGGGGGGGGGGGGGGGGGGGGGGGGGGGGGGGGGGGGGGGGGGGGGGGGGGGGGGGGGGGGGGGGGGGGGGGGGGGGGGGGGGGGGGGGGGGGGGGGGGGGGGGGGGGGGGGGGGGGGGGGGGGGGGGGGGGGGGGGGGGGGGGGGGGGGGGGGGGGGGGGGGGGGGGGGGGGGGGGGGGGGGGGGGGGGGGGGGGGGGGGGGGGGGGGGGGGGGGGGGGGGGGGGGGGGGGGGGGGGGGGGGGGGGGGGGGGGGGGGGGGGGGGGGGGGGGGGGGGGGGGGGGGGGGGGGGGGGGGGGGGGGGGGGGGGGGGGGGGGGGGGGGGGGGGGGGGGGGGGGGGGGGGGGGGGGGGGGGGGGGGGGGGGGGGGGGGGGGGGGGGGGGGGGGGGGGGGGGGGGGGGGGGGGGGGGGGGGGGGGGGGGGGGGGGGGGGGGGGGGGGGGGGGGGGGGGGGGGGGGGGGGGGGGGGGGGGGGGGGGGGGGGGGGGGGGGGGGGGGGGGGGGGGGGGGGGGGGGGGGGGGGGGGGGGGGGGGGGGGGGGGGGGGGGGGGGGGGGGGGGGGGGGGGGGTAATGCTACTTTGTTAGTTTAGGTACGATGACCTGCGTACCTCTAGTTAATTAGTTTGCGTACTGTATGTTCCATCTAGTTGTTAACCCTTTCTTTTTCGTGTTGCTCTAGTATATTTTGTTGCATATGATTGTACATCCTCTTGATGAAGATGCATCTCTAACAGGTACCTAGTTTCTTGACGGCGAGATGGCAGTGCTATGTCGTGTACAAAGGGAAGGTTCCGGGGGTGTACAACGAGTGGCCTGAGTGTCAGGCGCAAGTGAATGGGGTCTCGGGCGCCAGCCATAAAGGCTTCAAAAGCAGACAAGAAGGAGAAGCTAGTTACTTGAGGTTCACGCTAACGCGAGAGAGGACTCGTAACCGCCGCCTCATGTACTGCATAGTTCCGCTCTCACTCATAGTGATAGCTCTTCTCGCGTATACCATTGTTTAGATGGATGACCTTGTAGTTGCAAGTATTCGAGACTTGCATGTATCGCTATTTTCGAGATGATGACGAGATACCACGTTGTGTTGGATGATGATTATGATGAGACTATTTGTATGTATATGCTATGATTACATTTGTGGTCTCGCAGCCATTTGTATGTGTATCATGATGACATTTGTATCTGCTAAAGATTCTTGTATAAAGCCTGTTCAAATACAAAACAAAAATGCAGAAAAAAAATAAAAAATACTAAAATTAGCAGTAGCGAGTGGAGAAAAGTTAGCAGCAGCGTGACAGTAGCAGTAGCGCATCCAGCCAAAGCACGCTAGAGCTATTAGCAGTAGCAAGCTTCCACGCAGTACGCTGCTGCTACACTTGTATAGCAGTAGCGCGGGCGCGCACGCGCTGCTGCTACGGGTTAGCTGTAGCGCCTTATTAGTAGCGCCGGTCCCCGCGCTACTGATATACCTAGAACCCGCGCTGCTGCTAGGCTTTTCCCTAGTAGTGTTGACTTAATCTCACCATGCTTCTTTGCATCCTGTGATCTTCTAATTCTTGTGAATCAAACACCCAGATTGGCAGAAATCCTGCGTTTCAAAATTCTCTGTTTTGCACATGCATTCCTATCCTATTCCTGTCTATTTCCTATACCTGCATTGCTAGAATCCTCAAATTCAAACAAGCCCTTACACAATTACTTCTGTTACAGATATGTGTCAAAGAAAACCTTATGTGGTTTGTCCTGCTCCTGCTGCGCTGTGTTCCACCCCAGCTCAGCTACTCCAACGACGGAAGGGTTCACCACAACAGGGATCCGCTCTCCAGACTATCTTTCGCCGCCTCAGATCTTCTTCCCCACCGCAAGCAGCCATGACAACTGCATTACCATCATTAACTAAGCAGATGACCTTGAGGACTACACGGGTCCACAAGAGAGGTCACACTCTTCCGTGTCTGCTTATGTTATGCATTTCTTAATATGATGACATGCTACTTTATCATCGTGTTCACCTATTAGACTCCGAGTCAGGTCCAAACTAATGATGAAACTTGAGTTTTTAAATGGTTGTGGGGTACATATTGGGGCAGCAATCAGTACTATCTGTCTACTACCTGGTTAATCTCGGGTGTCTACTATGAGTTTCATGTTGGGTGCAAGCAAACATTAAAGGAGCCATTATCTGTATTTTTTAACTAAAGCTATTATTTGCCTGCTATCATTGGTTTTCGGTCTATCCACAGTTTGCTACCATCACTCTGGATTTGTGCATGCACTCCTTACATAATATCACTATGTTTTATTCCTATGCATGTCAGTTATTGTACACAATGGAACTGAACATGTAGAGCAAAAGAGACGAGCCTTGCGTGGCAATAAAATTTCATGCAGACGTCGCTCCATGGTGGGCGCAAAGGCAGCCCCCCTCCACCCATTCTGGATCATAATCAAGAGGAAGATAACTGTTCTGAGGGGGATTCAGAAGGAGAAGACCACTCCTATTTACCCCCTGAGGAGTAGAAAATGGAGAGGAGTCAGAAATGAGTAGAGAAGAGTGACCTATGGCTCATCTTAGTGGTCGTGTCCTACATTCAGCGTGTGCTCTGATACCATCTTGTAGCGACCCGACCTCAGACGGTTAAGTCTCTGTGCTTCAGTGTCATCCCTGGATCGATAATGCTGACACACACAGTACTCGAAGGATTTATAACAGAGTAGCAATCGCACACTTATTACATCGAATGTCTCCAAAGAGAACTTATTACAATAAATATGGCTTAAGGCCATCTAAATAAGATAACAGCAGAAGGCTTGGAAGATAAAGTGAGTCCATCAACTCCAACGGCATAGCTGAGTGCACGACAACGGCCTAGCGAACCTTACTCTTCGTTTGAAAAGTCTGCAACATGATACGTTGCAGCCCGAAATCGGGTCAGCACATGGAATATACTGGCATAGTAATGCAATAGAGCAATGAACAGAATAAATGCTATCACTACATGCATATATGGATGGTCGAGGCTCTATGGTTATATTGTTTTGCGAAAAGCCAATTTTTCCCTACAACAAAGGAATATATTTTATTTAACTATCATGGTAGTTGAAACATCATTGAGAAGGTTCCTCCAACTCAATCCCAATTAAAAGTAATTATCAACCCAACAAAATTAAATTAGAGTGATGAGATCCATATGATAATCCAAGAACCAGATACTCAAGATGTCCATAACCGGGGACACGGCTAACCATGATTAGTTTGTACACTTTGCAGAGGTTTGTGCACTTTTCCCCACAAGACTCGATCTCCTCCATTGGATTTCTTGCAATAAATGGTGTTTGAGAAATGGATGACCGAGACACAGTCTTTCAGAAGCACTAACTCTTTACTCTGGGTGGACAGGCACACCTACTTTCCCTCTACATCTGCTAGCCCACCACTGAAAGAGGTCATGCAACATACTCAACTATGCTAGAGCCCATAATAGCTTGTGGCTGCACACGGAAGTTTCTAGCATTAATAATCTTATGATCCCTTTGAGCCTGGGTGGCGGACCGTAGGATGATCACACGGGTACTCCGGGATATCCTAGGACAACACTGGATTCTCCAGGTGCCCAAACCAACAATCCACCCAGATGTGTATTAAAGTTGCCACCTTAAGTTGAACCATTAATTAACAATCTCACATCAGTCATGGATACACTCAAACCCAATCCACGTCTATGAGCATAGCATAGCAATACAAGCATAACGTAGAAGTTACTCCCAAGGGTTTGATAATAAACAGGGCAATAGGTTTTATCTCATCATCTACTTCCCAATACCCACAAGTTAATCACATCCTAATCATGCAATGGTTGAGGATTGATACTAATGCATAAAAACTGGGTATGAAAAGAGTATGATCAATGTGTTACTTGCCTTGCTGACGATCCGCAAAACCTAGTGACTCATATTAGCACGCTTCGCATTCCGGGAATTCTATCGCAAACAAACAATTGCATACATAAGCACTCAAGCGAAGATGCACGGGTAAAACTCAAATAAGAAGATTGAATCTGAAAACTCAACTAAAGAGATTGGATTTTCAAAAAGAATCAAATCAAACGGAGCAACGAAACTCAAACTACGAAAGAAACAAGATCCATTTACTAATCTGGACTAAAGTCAAATTTTACAGTACCAAAATCTTGTTCAAGTTTGTTAAACATAAAGAGGGCTTCGAGACGAAGATCTAGACGCTTGTTTCACCTGATTTGGATAAACGAGCGAAAAGTTATACTAGAACGAAGATTAGGGCAGAAATCGCGATCGAAAATAATCGCGGAAAACCCTGGAAAAAGAAAAACTGACGAACAGGCTAACGAACGAACGTTCGCTGTCTGCGGCTAACGGACGAACAGCGTTCGTTAAAACAAATGTACAGACGAACGTCCGCTATTTAACCGAACCGAGAAAAACCGATCTAAAAAAACCAAACTAGGGTTTCAAAAAAAATGAACGGTTTTCTCGCGAAAACTGGCGGCAGCGGCGGCAAGGCGGCACGGCGGCGTGGCGAAGCGGCGGTGGCGGCGCGACGCGGATCGGGCGCGGGCGGCGGCGGCGCTAGGGTTAGGCGGGGCTGGGGTGGGCTGGGGCGCTCGGGCCTCCCGGCTTATAAAGCCGGCCGGGCTAAGTGTCCAGGTCGGACACGGCCCAGTAAGTCGGTTACTTTTTTTTAAATAAATCCTGACGCTGAAAAACAATTAAAAGAAATACTAAACGGACTCCAAAAATCCTGAAATAAATTTTCACGGTCCTCTAATAATATTGCGGACAAAGTGAACATTTATTTGGGCCTGTAATGCAATTTTGAAAAACGCATATTTTTCCTAATTCAAATAAAATTGCAATAAAATCCAAATTAAAATTCTTATTTGATTTTTAAAAATTTTCCTCCAATATTTCATTTATTTTGGAGAAGTCATATTATCTCCTCTCATATATTTTAATATGAAATGTTTTTGGAGAGAAAAATAATAAGATTCAAAGTGATCCTTCTTTCGATATTTGATAAAATTCAAATGTGAAAAACGTGAAATCCCCAACTCTCTCCGTAGGTCCTTGAGTTGCTTAGAATTTCGAGGATTGCAAAACAAAATGTAATAAAATATGATATGCATGAATGACCTATGTATAACATTCCAAATTGAAAATTTGGGATGTTACAAACCTACCCCCCTTAAGATGGATCTCGCCCTCGAGATTCGGGTTGGCTAGAAAATAGGTGTGGATGGTACTTCCGTAGATCATCCTCTCATTCCCAGGTGGCTTCATCCTCGGTATGGTGGCTCCACTGAACTTTACAAAACTTGATAATCTTGCTGCGCGTAACCCGGCTGGCAAACTCGAGAATCTTGACAGGTTTCTCCTCATAGGTCAAATCACTGTCCAACTGAATTGCTTCCAGGGGCACTGTATCTCTCAGAGGAATATCGGCCATCTCAGCATGACACTTCTTCAACTGGGAAATGTGGAACACATCATGAACTCCTGACAGCCCTTCGGGTAACTCCAACTTGTAGGCCACTTCTCCCATACGTTCCAAAACTCGGTATGGTCCTACAAATCTCGGGGCTAACTTTCCCTTAACTCCAAAACGTTTAACTCCTCGCAGAGGTGACACACGAAGATATGCTCGGTCTCCGATTTCATAGACTACCTCCTTGCATTTTGAATCTGCATAACTCTTCTGCCTGGACTGAGCTACCTTGAGTCTATCCCGAATCAGCTTAACCTTCTCTTCTGACTCTTTGATCAAATCTGGTCCAAACAACTGACGGTCTCCAACTTCATCCCACATCAACGGTGTTCTACACCTTCTTCCATACAGGGCTTCAAATGGTGCCATCTTCAAACTGGCCTGGTAGCTATTGTTGTATGAAAACTCCGCGTATGGCAAGTTATCATCCCAACTAGATCTATAGTCTAGCGCATAAGCTCTCAACATGTCTTCCAGAATCTGATTGACTCTCTCAGTCTGTCCATCTGTCTGTGGATGAAAAGCTGTACTGAACTCTAGTCTGGTTCCCAAAGTCTGGTGTAGTTGGTGCCAAAACTTTGAAGTAAACTGTGTTCCTCTATCTGATACGATGGTCTTCAGAACTCCATGCAGACATACGATCCTAGTCATGTATATCTTGGCCAATTTCGCACTTGTATAGGTGGTCTTCACTGGGATAAAGTGAGCTACTTTGGTCAAGCGATCCACCACTACCCAGATAGAATCATATCCCGATCGGGTCCTGGGTAATCCGGTGATAAAATCCATGCCAAGCTTATCCCACTTACATTCGGGTATAGGCATAGGCTGCAGTAATCCTGCTGGCTTCTGATGTTCTGCCTTCACTCTCTGACATACATCACATACGGCTACATACTCAGCAATATTCTTCTTCATACCAGTCCACCAGAAACGCTCCTTCAAATCCAAATACATCTTGGTGTTTCCGGGGTGTATCGAGTATGGCGAGTCATGAGCTTCCTGTAGTATCAACTTCCTGATTTCTACATTATTGGGCACATAAACACGGTCCTCGAACCACAAGGTGTCGTGCTCATCCTCACGAAATCCTTTGGCCTTTCCTTTGCTGATTCTCTCCTTTATCTCGGCAATTTCCTTGTCATCCTTCTAAGCTTCACGAATCTTTCCCAACAATGTAGACTGAACTTCCATCACTGCAACAAAACCATAGGAACAATCTCCAAACGAAGTTCCCTGAGATCCTCGGCTAACTCCTTTGGCAACTCTATCGTTAGGAGAGTATTGACATAACTCTTCCAGCTCAAGGCGTCTGCTACGACATTGGCCTTGCATGGATGATAGTACAGCTTCATGTCATAATCCTTTATAAGCACCAACCATCTCCTCTGCCTGAGGTTCAGCTCCTTCTGGGTGAATATGTACTTCAAACTCTTATGATCTGTGTACACATCACAACGATTTCCAATAAGAAAGTGTCTCCAAGTCTTGAGAGCATTCACTATGGCTGCTAACTCCAAATCATGAGTGGCATAATTTAACTCATGCGGTCGAAGTTGACGTGAGGCATATGAAACAACTCTTCCGTCCTGCATAAGCACTCCTCCAAGTCCTAAGCGAGAGGCATCACAATACACTTGGAAATCCTTGCATATATCCGGCAGAATCAGCACTGGGGATGTAGTCAGTCGTTCCTTCAACTCCTGGAAACTGGCCTCACATTCTTCTGTCCATTTGAACTTAGTGTCCTTCTTCAACAGCTCTGTCATAGGCTTCGCAATTTTAGAGAAATTCTCGATAAATCTCCGGTAATATCCTACGAGTCCAAGAAAACTACGGATTTCTCCAACTGTGGTGGGTGATAGCCAATCGATGACTGACTTAACCTTGGTGGGGTCTACTGCTATACATTCTCCTGATATAACATGTCCAAGGAATCCAACTTCCTTCAGCCAAAATTCACACTTGCTGAACTTGGCATATAACTGATGTTCCCTGAGCTTCTCGAGAACAAAACGCAAATGCTCCTTGTGCTCCTCTTCATTCTTTGAGTATACCAAGATATCATCAATGAACACCACAACAATCTTGTCCAAGAACTCCATGAATACTTTATTCATCATACTCATGAAATAGGCAGGGGCATTAGTGAATCCAAATGACATAACCGTATACTCATAAAGCCCGTACCTTGTGGTGAAAGTTGTCTTAGGTATATCTTTTTCTCGAATCTTCAACTGGTGGTATCCTGATCACAGATCGATCTTCGAAAACACTTTAGCTCCTTGCAGCTGGTCAAACAGATCATTGATCATCGGCAATGGGTACTTGTTCTTGATCGTCACTTCATTCAGCGCACGATAATCAACAACCATTCTCCATGATCCATCCTTCTTCTCAACCAAGAGCACTGGGGCTCCCCATGGTGATGAACTTCGTCGGATGTAACCTTTCTCCAATAACTCCTTAATCTGCTTCTTGATCTCTTCCAGATCATTCACGGGCATCCGGTATGGTTTCTTCGATATTGGTCCGGTGCCTGGCAGTAACTCTATCAAAAATTCAATGTCCCGATCTGGCGGCATGCCTGGTAGCTCCTCTGGAAATACATCTGGGTAATCCTTCACTACAGGCACTTCCTCCTGAACAACTCCCGAGAGTGAATTTACTTGAGTCCACCTAGGCGCATGCCTGGATACATACTTGATCCTTTTTCCCTCCGGGGTGGTAAGCAGAATTGACTTACTGGCGCAATCGATGTTTCCTCCATACATCAACAACCAATCCATTCATAGTATCACATCCAATCCTTGAGACTCTAGAATTATCAAGTCGGAGGGGAAAACATGACTACCTATGGTTAATGGCAACTGAAAACATCCACTGCTTGCCATATACTCAGCTTCGGGTGAGGTTACTAGCATAGGTGTCCTAAGAACTTTAGTGGGCAACTTATACTTATCCACAAATCCCCTTGATATGTATGAATGCGATGCACCAGTATCAAAAAGAACGATTGCAGTAAATGACTTAACCAAAAACTTACCGATAACTGCATCTGGCTATTCATCAACCTCCTCCATGTTTACGTGGTTCACTTGTCCCCTATTGAAAGGGTTGGGCTTCTTCCCAGAGCTTCCATTGCCATTCCCATTCTTCACCTCAGGGCACTCAGTGGCATAGTTTCCAGTCTTCCCGTACTTGAAACAAGTAATGTGACTTAGGTCCTTCTTGGCGGGTGTGGCTGGATTAGAGAGGTTCTGATTGCTGCTTGCTCCATTCCCATTCCCATTCTTGGGGCCATTATGATTATGAGAACTTCCTCCATTGTGAGTGTGGCCTCCATGGTTATGGGTGTATCCTCCCGAGTTCGGGGTAAAGCGAGGCTTCTGCTGAGCTCCTGAATTGTACTTCCCTTGTCCATACTTCCTCTTGCGGCTCTCAATCTGCTGCTGCTTCCCTTCAATCATG
Organism: Thinopyrum obtusiflorum; assembly: GCA_036873465.1. Classification (NCBI taxonomy): domain Eukaryota; kingdom Viridiplantae; phylum Streptophyta; class Magnoliopsida; order Poales; family Poaceae; genus Thinopyrum; species Thinopyrum obtusiflorum. Next base: position 17,152 of record JAAAWM010011672.1, read on the forward strand.
AGAGCTTTATCTACCAACTCCTGGCAGTTGTTAAATGTTGCCACCATCAACTGCATACTCAGCTCATCGTTCAGCCCTTCCATAAACTTCTCCTGCTTCGCGGCATCGGTGGCCACATCATCTGGGGCATAGCGTGATAACTTGCTAAACTCATCCACGTACTGCCCCACCGTACGGTTCCCTTGGCGTAAGTTGCGAAACTCACGCTTCTTCATGCTCATAGTTCCAGTTGAGACATGGGCTGTGCGGAATGCTTGCTGAAACTGCTCCCAAGTGACATTGGCTATAGGGAATGTGGCTGTATAATTCTCCCACCATGAGGCTGCTGGTCCATCCAATTGATGTGCGGCAAAACGCACCTTCTCAGCATCTGTGCAACCTGCGGTGGTCAACTCCCTTCCAATCCTGCATAGCCAGTCATCAGCAACTATTGGCTCTGTGCTACTGGAAAACACCGGTGGCTGCAACCTCAGAAAACGGGCTAAGTTGTCAACTGGAGGTGGTGGCGGTGGGTTGTTGTTGCCTTGGTTCTGAACTAACAACTGCATCAAAGCATTCTGCTGCTGGATCAACTGAGTGAGCTCTGGTGGGAAGACAAATCCGGTATCACATCTCGGAGGCATCTGATGGGTTTAGAGGGAAGAGTTTAGAATAGAATGAGGTCTAGTGAGAAAGCACTACCCATATGAACATGAGACAAACACAATCATATCATATCACTTAATCAATCAAGCATGGGCATATAATCGATCTAACTATCGTTACAGTGCTCGGACTACTACTATATACATGGGGGAATACTACTTGATCATATGGTGGTCTACAAGAAATTTTGATCGGTGGAAGACTCCATGATATCCGCTCCAGCTTTGTCTTCATAGTCATCATCACTGCTGTCGGGGTCAGAGTCGGTGTCGTCGATGATCATGTAATCCTCAGAACGAATGTCTTTGGATTGATCGTCATCTCCTCCTGGTGCGGGATCTCCCATGAATATTCTGAGCTTCTTTATTAGGTCGTCATTCTTCTCCAATAGTATTGCGATTTCCTCCCCGTATCCATCACGTGTAGACTTGAGTTCCTCTTCTAGCTCCATGTTCCTGGTCATCGCCTTCTTCAAATCTATCATGCTAGCGCACATCTGGTTCTCCTGGTGTCGAATGTGCTAGTTTAACTCCTGGATGAAAGCTGCAATGGACATGTCCTTCCTGGTGCTGATCATCTCCCATTGCTCATCTCGGCGCCCACATATCTGGTAGATAGTGTCCTTCAGCTCCTATTTGTAGACTTCTCCAATACGTCCCACAGCAATGTGGGCTGCCATGCTCTTTCCTAGACTCCAGGTTGGTGCATCAAAGGAAAACTCTATGGGCTCAGTGATTGGCGTGAATGTCCTTCCTGGAACTTGAACTCGAATCATCCAACGCTTCTCTTCTAGTAAAGTGGTGGTGTAGGTCCCAGTGAAGCTTGGTATTCCTATGTTCAGGTACCGAGTGACTTCCTTCAAGTGCCGTCCAAGAGGTGTGTCTTCATCCGGTTGTGCAAACTTGTTCCTTGAGTCCGCCATCCTAAGGAGTAGAAAATGGAGAGGAGTCAGAAATGAGTAGAGAAGAGTGACCTATGGCTCATCTTAGTGGTCGTGTCCTACATTCAGCGTGTGCTCTGATACCATCTTGTAGCGACCCGACCTCAGACGGTCAAGTCTCTGTGCTTTAGTGTCATCCCTGGATCGGTAATGCTGACACACACAGTACTTAAATGATTTATAACAGAATAGCAATCACACACTTATTACATCGAATGTCTCCAAAGAGAACTTATTACAATAAATATGGCTTAAGGCCATCTAAATAAGATAACAGCGGAAGGCTTGGAAGATAAAGTGAGTCCATCAACTCCAACGGCATAGCTGAGTGCACAACAACGGCCTAGCGAACCTTACTCTTCGTCTGAAAAGTCTGCAACATGATATGTTGCAGCCCGAAAATGGGTCAGCACATGGAATATGCTGGCATAGTAACGCAACAGAGCAATGAACAGAATAAGTGCTATCACTACATGCATATATGGCTTGTGGAGGCTCTATGGTTAAATTGTTTTGCGAAAAGCCAAATTTTCCCTACAACAAAGGAATATATTTTATTTAACTACCATGGTAGTTGAAACATCATTGAGAAGGTTCCTCCAACTCAATCCCAATTAAAAGTAATTATCAACCCAACAAAATTAAATTAGAGTGATGAGATCCATATGATAATCCAAGAACCAGATACTCAAGATGTCCATAACCGGGGACATGGCTAACCATGATTAGTTTGTACACTCTACAAAGGTTTGTGCACTTTTCCCCACAAGACTTGATCTCCTCCATTGGATTTCTCGCACTACATGGTGTTTGAGAAACGGATGACCGAGACACAGTCTTTCAGAAGCACTAACTCTTTACTCTGGGTGGACAGTTACACCTACCTTTCCTCTACATCTGCTAGCCCACCACTGAAAGAGGTCATGCAACATACTCAACTATGCTAGAGCCCATAATAGCTTGTGGCTGCACACGGAAGTTTCTAGCATGAATAATCTTATGATCCCTTTGACCCGGGGTGGCGGACCGTAGGATGATCACACGGGTACTCCGGGATATCCTAGGACAACACTGGATTCTCCAGGTGCCCAAACCAACAATCCACCCAGATGTGTATTAAAGTTGCCACCTTAAGTTGAACCATTAATTAACAATCTCACATCTTTCATGGATACACTCAAACCCAATCCACGTCTACGAGCATAGCATAGTAATATAAGCATAACGTAGAAGTAACTCCCAAGGGTTTGATAACAAACAGGGCAATAGGTTCTATCTCATCATCTACTTCCCAATACCCACAAGTTAATCACATCCTAATCATGCAATGTTTGAGGATTAATACTAATGCATAAAAATTGGGTATGAAAAGAGTATGATCAATGTGTTACTTGCCTTGCTGACGATCCGCAAAACCTCGTGACTCGTAGTAGCACGCTTCACACTCCGGGAATTCTATCGCAACCAAACAATTGCATACATAAGCACTCAAGCAAAGATGCACGGGTAAAACTCAAATAAGAATATCGAATCTGAAAACTCAACTAAAGAGATTGGATTTGCAAAAAGAATCAAATCAAACGGAGCAACGAAACTCAAACTACGAAAGAAACAAGATCCGTTTACTAATCTGGACTAAAGTCAAATTTTACAGTACCAAAATCTTGTTCAAGTTGGTTAAACCAAATGAGGGCTTCGAGACGAAGATCTAGACGCTTGTTTCACCTGATTTGGATAAACGAGCGAAAGTTATACTAGAACGAAGATTAGGGCAGAAATCCTGATAAAAAATAATCGCGGAAAACCCTGGAAAAAGAAAAACCGACGAACAGGCTAACGAACGAACGTTCGCTGTCTGCGGCTAACGGATGAACAACGTTCGTTAAAATGAATGTATGGACGAACGTCCGCTATTTAACCGAACCGAGAAAAACCGAAACAAAACCGATCTAAAAAAAAAGAACTAGGGTTTCAAAAAAACCGAACGGTTTTCTCGCGAAAACCGGCGGCGGCGGCGCGGATCGGGCGCGGGCGGCGGCAGCGCTAGGGTTAGGCGGGGCTGGGGTGGGCTGGGGCGCTCGGGCCTCCCGGCTTATAAAGCCGGCCGGGCTAAGTGTACAGGTCGGACACGTCCCGGTAAGTCGGTTACTTTTTTTTTTAAATAAATCATGACACTGAAAAACCATTAAATGAAATACTAAATGGACTCCAAAAATCCTAAAATAAATTTTCGCGGTCCTCTAATAATATTGCGGACAAAGTGAACATTTCTTTGGGCCTCTAATGCAATTTTGAAAAACGCATATTTTTCCTAATTCAAATAAAATTGCAATAAAATCCAAATAAAAAATCTTATTTGATTATTAAAAATTTTCCTCCAATATTTCATTTATTTTGGAGAAGTCATATTATCACCTCTCATATATTTTAATATGAAATATTTTTGGAGAGAAAAAATAATAAGAATCAAAGTGATCCTTGCTTCGATATTATCCCCTTGAGGTGTATGCTCAAATTTGGAAGGGTTATATTACTCATATCATGCATATGTTGTATTGCAATGCTTAGTTTTTACATCATATACACAATATTGAATGCCATCTCCTTAGTTGACACATCATATATGCGATTGCCCTCTGCTCACTTGCTTAGTATATAAATCATATATTTGAATTATATCATGCCAAGATGTTTACATAGACAACCTGTATCTGAATTATGGCATGCCAACCCATTTTCTAAAGACATAATATAGTTATATCACCTCATCTTGTTTACATAGTCATCATATTTTGAATTATTTCATTCTATCCGTGAACTACATCATGCCATCATGTTTCCATCGACGACATGTTTGTGATTTATGGCATGCCAACCACTTTAATAGACACATCATATAGTTATATCATGTCATCCTGTTTACATAGTCATCATATTTTGAAGTATGTCATTCTATCCTGTTTAGTTAGCCATCATACATGTGAAATTGTGTCATGCTATCCTGTTTAATTAGCCATTATATATGTGAAATTATGTCGTGCTATTCTGTTTGGTTAGACAACATAAATGTGAATTATTTCATGCCGTGTTTTCTTCCCTACTATCCATTGCACCTGTCTATCTTACAATGTCTGTACATCAAATTACTTTTATTGTTTATCAGCCATTTCAATTGGAGGGGGTGATGGCAGTATCTGTGGGAGTAAAAACACGGTCTTCAGAAAAGATCATGCTACCTGTCGATGCAGATAGAACCATGGTTGTACTTGCCAAGAACCAGCCCCACCACACATAATCCAGACTGACGCAGATTATACCCCTACCCAGTTGGACAGAGAACCAGCTGCACCCCTTCTAACAGTTACCCAGTTCCAGTTGACACAACACCGTCTCCACCACAGTGCACCCAAACACGAACAGTTAGTAAGGCAACTGCAGTGCCCAAAGCATGAGGACCACCTCTCCGAACCCCAAGTCAACGCTTAAAGCATAAGAAGAATTGTTCTCAGGTCATGTTCCGTAGCTATGGTTCATACTACTTTGCTCTTGCATCACTGTATTTACTCATACCAACTAATTTCAAATTTGAAGGATGCAATTGAAACTCCAATGGCACAACAGGTATGTTTTAACCTGTTTCTTTAACGTGTTTGCTGTTGTAACTTGCTCTATGTTGATTTCAGTTTCAATTGAATAAATAGCTATGTTCTCATGCCATGCACATTACAAGTGTTGTTATTGCTCTGTAGTTTCCCACACTTATATTCTGTCTATGCTGCTTTATCTTAAATAGATATGATTCAAACTGTATCTATCTTGATTTGGCAACATAAACTAGAATGATATAGACCATACAGTGACCATACTACATTGATAGATGTTTCTTTCATGCTATTATCCTGTCCACCTTACTACTGAACTGGTTTACCAAAATGAGTTTCATATACTACATTGTAAACCTATGATGTGTTTGTTTGTTTCTCTTTTAGAACGCGGATAAAATATTGCAGAAGAGAACCCCGTTATGCAATGGTAAAGGAAGTAATGCAGATAAGGTTCAAGATAGTGAGACATCCCTGTTGGTCTCCAAGAAAGCTGATAAAAACTATATTGAAGACACTGAGACAACCCCAAAGTCATGTCTTGATGTAGTGTTCGAGTTACTGGCTACTACTGCTGGCACTAGCTCTTCGAACTCACTACCTGAATCAGTTCGGCTTCTTGAGTCTCAACTTCAAGTTGAACGACATCGATCAGATGTTATGCGACAGGAAGACAAAGGACTGAGGAAGTCCCTGCAGAATTCAGATGCATACTTTCTGGTGCAACAGCAAGTGCTGGAGGATTTAAGCGCCAAACAAGAGAAAGTTAATAAGCTTGCTAAGCATCTTGCCAGCATTATGGGTACCCAGGATATTGTTTCTTGAGCTCTTCTGAAGTGGTTTCAGTTCTGGACTTGTTTTGCTGCGGCGTTTATTTGCACTGGTCGCCAACTTTGTCAACCAGTGTATATGATATGCTGCTTTGTTCCCTATATTTGCACTGGTGGCGAACTTTGATGCCCAGTAGATGTAATATGTGTAATAGCCATGATAGCCTAGTGTAAGTTGCTTGCTTATTTATTTCCTTGTTGTATTGTTTATTTGTTTGCTTGTATTCAGTGCAGTTCTTTTTGTGCGGTTTGCTAGTGGCCGCAATAACCTATTTTTTAAAACTAGGCCACAATAACCATGGGCTACATATTTACTGTAGTTACCATGGGCCTCCTACGGGCCGTAGAAATAATGGGCCTTCTAAGGGCCATAGAAACAATGGGCCTTCTATGGGCAGTAGCATCAATGGGCCTTCTACGTGTCGTATGATCGATAGGCCAAACATGGGCCAATAACAGACCGCATTATGGGCCATAAACGGGCTAGATTTGGAATCGTCCGTTCATGGGCCAACAAAAATGGGCCGTCGTTAATTGGCCATATTTGATGACGCTATGAAAATGGCTCAACGGATTAACGGGCCACAAACGGGCTGATTGTAACCGCGGGCTGAATTTGGCCCACAAGCAGAAAAGGCCAATAACGGGCCGTAAGTAACCGAATGCTGGAAATGAGCCTACGAATAAATGGGCCCTGAGAAGGCCGAAAGATAACACGGGTTGGAAACGGCTCAATGGAATAATGGGCAGTTAATGGGTATAAAGGGGTACACTATTCATTGCAGGCCAGATTCACCACGGGCCCTTAATGGGACAAGAGTTACAAATGGCCTCATATGGGCCGAAAGACATCATGGGCCATACATGGGCCGGAAGTTACAACGGGCTGGAATCATATTGGACGGCCCAGATGAAGCTACTTGGCTTAATTTTGATAGGCCGTGTCATCCCGTGCCACGTGTCGACGTATCATAGGCGCCTCCTGTCCAATGAATGGATGACATCTGTCCCAACGGTGAGCCAACACGTGTTTCCTCTGGCCAATGGGAATTTTACACATGGAAAATCCTCATTGGTCCGGGCTGTTAGCGGGTTATCAGATCCAAAACCGGACCCGATAGCTTAACGGTGACCCGTTACGGTGGATGCCACATGTCGGTCACCATTGACGAAAGCACTTCCATGACGCGCGATTTAACGTCATGGAACTAGACACTTCCGTGATGATAATTTTGGTAATGTCATGGAACACTTCTACGACAGCACAGGTATGACTATCTTGATTCTGTCATAAAATCGTCATGGACGTACATGCATGACAGAAAATGTGACCTACTGTGACAAACATGTATCATCATGGAAGTGTCTTTTTTTTTGTAGTGTATGGGGCCATGAGCCCCTTTTGGTTCGGCGGGGGGATAGGCATGTTGCACAAAGAGCGGAGAAGCGCAACACAGCACGACAGGGATCACACGGGCAGTTTTACCCATGTCCGGGCTGCCGCGAGGCGTAAAACCCTACTCCTGCTTTGGTCGATTGATGGTGGAAAATGGTGGAGAAACACAGTGCTCTTGCCCGACAAGGTTGACTCAGGGAGAGAGTGGCTACGCGCGTTTGAGTGTGCGGGGGTCCGAATCCTTTCTATGGTTGCCATTGGCCTCCTTCTATAGATCAAGGGGTCACCATAGTGGCAAATCAGTCTTTAAATACTGATTAGATAGCAAACAGTGCTATCATACCTATATCTGCAGGCTGACAGAGTGCATTAAATGCGCCGCTCAATGTCACATCACAGCTCGCCCGTCAGGACCTGCTAGGCTATTTTGCCAGCATCACGCCTGATTGCTTGATAGGTCTCACGACGGGTGTCGCCTGGAGGTATTTTCTGTAGGAAGTGGCTGCCATGTGGCAAGGAGCAGCCACTTAGTCACTTAGGAGCTTGACACCGCACTGATCGACGATGTGCGTCGCTGTGAGGTGGTGCGGTGGAGTGGTTTGCCTCCGCGAACCCTGGCAGGCCTGCCGGGGTGATCTTGGAGGCTTGCTTCTGGGGTAACCCCAACTTTGCTAGGCTCGCCTGCCCGGCAAGGGAGGTTCTTCTCGTAGTTATATCTTGTCTCTCTAGCTAGTCTTGGTCTTCTTGATCTTCACGTTGATCCTTCAATGAACTTATCCCTCGTGCTTTGATCTGATCTCGATGCTGTAATCTTGCTCTCAGGCCTGTGCACAGTCTGGGCAATGGACCCAGGGTCTGTTGCACCCACACGTTCCAACATGTCCGTGAGACGACGGAAAGTCCTTTTGTACAATTTCCAAACGGACATCTATGTAGGCTGGGGCGCCTCTTCCTGGACCGTGGCAACCGTCCACCGCCTCTTTGCCTTTCGCTCTCGATATGGAACTGCTGTCCCACGCTCTTCCTCCCTCCATTTGCATTCACCCTTCCTTCTGCCATTGTTTGATCATCTTCTCCATGGAGGGAAAAGGCCGGAAATGACCCTGTTATTCTCGCCCCGATCTGAAAGATGACGTGGTGGAGGAACTCATTTATCGGTGCGATGTCTTCACCTCGGCTAGCATGGAAGGTTCATTCAAGACCATTCTCGACTCAACAAATAACATCATTACAAAGAACCCAAGGGTCCAGGAGCGGTTTGATCTCCCCTATCTTCTTCGCCATGACCCTGCTCGCTGGCGCGCGGACGACGGAAGCCTTGCCTTTTGCAAGTTGATGCCGTTTGATAATGATACGTGTGATGTTAAGATGCCATCGCTTAAGGATAAAGCATGGGCAGGTGCAAATGGAGATTGGGTTGTTTATATTGGGTACAACTGCGAGTGGGAACTTGTGAATGTGTACACTCGTCACCGGTTTCCACTTCCAAAAATCTCAGAGTGCCCTGAGGTTGAGCACACAGATGATCTACGTATGTTCAAATACGATCATGGTGACTGTCGTCTACGGAAAATAGGAATTTGTCGAGTTTCCAACCGCTCTTTGGATTACACGAACTATCATGTTGTTGCTATCTTCGACAAGCTTGTTTCCGTCCTTACTTCCACGCCTCGATGGATATTGCTCAAAAATCAATTTTTGTACACAGTTGAGTACTGTAATGCAATTCAATACGAGCATCTTGTGTTTGCTGCCACCACTCGTGGCACTGTTTTTGCATGGAATCCTTATTGTTTTCGTACGTTTGTCTTCCACCGCTATTAGAATTTTTTCATCCACATGCATGCGAGTTAGTATCCCCATACTAATTAACCTTCTTGTGTTTCTAAGGTCCTATGAACATTCCACCACCTATACCTGAAAATTCTATAACGAAGGGGGAGATGACGATGGTGATGATCACGAGAATAGTCAGTGGCGCCTGGCAACTTATTCCGATGGATCACCTCTTCTTGTCTGTATACAGGGCACTCCTGATGTTACTAAAGAAGCAGGTGTTGTCTCCCACGGTCGCACTCTCCGGACCTATTCCAACATCTATTGCAGGGTGTTTGGGATGGATACTAGTGTGCTAGCGTCAGCACCTTCTCTCTCATTCAATATTGATAGTCTAGGAGAAAACTCGCTCTTCCTTGGACTAAACTATCCAATGATGGTGAAAGGCGATCCAGCTGCTATTGGCACAATGTTACTACCATTTATGAGAAGCAATTGTATGTATACATCAGACATTGGTATGGTTCCCTACCCTGGCTATCACAATATGCATCCTGATATAGGCCGCTACCGCCTGGATGATGAATCCTGCGTTGGTCTCAATATTGACAATAGCTGGCCCTGCCTAGAGAATCACTTATGGTTCAAAGTAAGCATTTCCAACGCCAAGGATTGGTTGACCTGAAGTTTATTTCGTCGCTTTGATATAGGCCACTTTAGACTGGATGGTGAGTCTTGCATTGTTTTCAATATTGACAATAGCTGGCCCTTCCCAGAGGCTTACTTATGGTTCAAATTAAGCGTTTCCAACTTCGAGGATTGGTTGAGCTGATGTTTAGTTCATTGCTTGTTATTTGTTGTGTGATAAAAACTTTAGTATTTACTAGAATGTTTTGTTGTAAATAATCTATAATCCAACAAGTATCCTCATTGTCGTTGTGTGTTGATGACTTGTTGTATGTAATGAATGGTACATTTGCATATGCATGTGATAAACTCAATTTATGACTGGTCTTCGAGTCACTTCTTGGAGTGTAAGTACCATATTAGTGTAGCCAACATCCGGTTAATGAAGTTGCCACATCACATAGATCCAACCTAATAGTATGCTAGTGCAATAGTTAGTCCAAGTAGTAGTATACCATCAACTAGAGCTAGGTGTCACACGGAGGCCGAGAAATATGGTTAGAGTGTGAGGTGGGCTTGTACGTATGATCTAGGCATGTGGCTTGCCCTCCTCCGATCTAAATGTGGAGAAGATTTGGTCAAGTTCACTACAAAAAAATACACTTTCGTGATGATACGTGTTTGTCACAGTAGGTCACGTTTTCTATCATGCTTGTACATCCACGACGATTTTATGATGGAATCAAGTTAGTCATACCTGTGCTGTCATAGAAGTGTTCTATGACAATACCAAAATTATCATCACGGAAGTGTTCACTTCCATGAAGATAAATGACGCGTCATGGAAGTGCTTTCGTCAAGGGTAACCGACATATGGCATACACCGTAACGGGTCACCGTTAAGCTATAGGGTCCGGTTTTGGATCCGATAACCCGTTAATAGCAACGACCAATGGCGATTTTCCACATGTAAAATTATCATTGGCCGAAGGAAACACTGGCCCATTTAGCTTACAACGGTTGGCCCATGAAAAGCCTGTTAACAGTCTATTCGCATATAGCCCATTTTACGCCCCGGTAACTCACGGGCCGTTATGGCATTCCCAAAATCGGCCCAACAGCGTCATGTGGGCCGTCAAGTATAATACTAGCCCACGACGTCTTTCGGCCCATACAAGGCCTTTCGTATCTTTGGGCCCTTTAATGGCCGCAGTCACTCTGGCCCATAAAAACAGTAAATTTCTTTATGCCCAGTAACGGCCCATAATTCACATGGGCCGCTTCTAGCCCGTGTTAGCTTTTGGCCTACTAACGGCCCATATATTCTTGGGCTCCTTCCGGCCCTCGATTACTTCCGGCCCGTTACTGGCCTATTCCCCTAATGGGCCAAATTCGGCCCGCGGTTAGAATCGGCCCGTTTGTGGCATGTTAACCCATTGCGCCGTTTCCAGCCCGTCCTATATTCTAGTCCATTAACGACCCATTATGCATGTCATAGAATTAAGCCTTTGCCCTCTTCCGGCCTGTTAACGGCCCATTATCGTGCTGGACCGATAGCAATTACGCCCATTTACGGCCCATGTGGGCCCATTTATCCGACAGCCCGAGGCCCACTGATTGATTCTACGTCCAATTGGAGGCCCATTTATCCAACGGCCCGTAGGAGGCCCATGGATCCTACGGCCTGTAGCAGGCTCAAGGTTACCATGGTCTGTATATGGCCCATGGTTGTTGGGGCCACTACCAAACCAAGGAAAAAGAAGCCTAGGGAGATAAATAAGCCAGAAACTAACGCTAGGCTATTAAGGCGATTGCACAGATTACATCCACTGGGCATCAAAATTTGCCACGAGTGCAAATATAGGGAACACCCTACACTATACAAAAATGGCTTGCTGTTTTCTTGAGCCGGTGGCTGCATGTTAAGAACAAATTTTGCATCTCAACAAAACAAATTAAAACCATAAAACAAAAGGAAGGTTGGCATAAAAGTTAATAGTCCGGCAGATAAATGCACCACCAGAAGTTCAGAAGCTCAGTTCATTTGACCTGGCTGTTACATTTTCATGTTGTACTATCCGATGGAGCACCATAACCTTCGCCTTCATTTCTCCTAGGCTCCTGAACAACATAGCAAATGTCTGATAGTCTGGTTTCAAAACCATGCATATCTTGATGACATCGAACAATGGTTGTCCTGGTTTCACAAAGGGTCTCTGTTAGGGAATGGACTTGTGTCTGGAGCGCAGATATAACATTGTTTTGAGCTAGCATATCTTGATCATGAGGCAGTTTGGATGAGATATATTTAACAACCAACCCAGTATTATGCAGGAACGTGCTTTTGGCACTGTTAGTGGACAGGTACTGACGCACTGCATCAAGAGGTGACATTGTGGTTATAGTTGCCTCATCACCTTCACAAGGTGGCGGTTCCACCATTTGTTCCATAGCTTGCTGAAAAGTTGAGTTTTTAGATTAGTAGTACCAGAACAGAAGATATTAAGGAGGCAGCAAAACCAAACAAAATAGCTTTAGTCTATATACATAACTTATTTTGGTGAACCCGTGTAAAATATTAGTTGTATTTTACTACAAATTACATAATAAAACCAGGTTCCATACATATGAGGATGTACCATGGCTAATGTATTGTCTATTTCTTCACATTGTATTGACAACTAAGGATAAAGAGACAAAGTTTATAATACGGTAAGCATAGTATGACATCATTCATATCACAAAACAACTAAGAACAGACAGACATACAATTGTATCATTGTGTAGACAAGTCCATCATGGAACTCGATTACAGATCAAGATCAAAAGAACATCACTCCTCTCTTTTAAACCTTGTATGGTGCAATGATACGCTAAGACAATCGTGTATAAAATTGAAAAGAGTAATAGACATTGGCTGCAAACCATGAAGTTCAATGCACAAGTCAGTGTAAGTAGTAGTTAAAAGGCATGAGGATTAAGGACTTACAACAGCGGCTTCGACTGGTGTAGTCATGCCCTTCGTCTTGCTAGTGTGACAGTCCTTGAAGATTTCCACAACATTTGGTTCAGGTACTTTTTGGTCCTTGCGGGCTTTCCTCTGCATTTGGAAGAAGTCAATATAGATATGATAATATGGCACCGCGAAAAGAGTGAAACAATAGCTAATTACAAGAGCCTCACAGTGTGCAACATAGTTGCGAGATCCTATCGTCTATTGGAATTTCACTTTTGTACGGTTGGCCTTGTTCTTTGAACAGTTCACCTACAAGAAGATAGATTTGTGAGGCACATGCGTAAATAGGATTTCAACATGTGATCTTATCACATATATATAACATACTTGATACTTTGGATCAGACCAGTGTTTAACGAGGCCTCTACAGGCTTCATCCTATATATTTTCCACTTGAGATGTTTGGGCAAGTTCACTATTATCCTTGCCTTCAAAGTGAGTTTTCCTCAAGTTATACTGATACTATTGCAGAGCAGACTTGAAAACATGGGTGCATGCTTGTCTGGTTGCATCATCTTGGCTATCCAACTTGAACCTCGTCTATTGAAAATTATGGGAGTCTCATTACCAGCAACCTAGAAAGTATGGGAGAGAGCAAGATGATATTACTATTGTCCATACATAACCATACTTACAGATAAATGGTCGAGGAAGGTGTTGAACTGGGTTTCATCTTTGTCATTCCTGTACTGAATCCATGTTGGGAGGATACGTGCATCACACCCAACGACAACCGCTGCCTCTGATACTAACCTGGCTGACTCTGTAGCATCACGTGGCCTTTTCAAACCTGCCTCAAAACGGATCTCCATTCTTCCTCCTCTAGATTTACTTAACCTATCGATCATTATCCCTGGTGTCTGTTTCCTCTCGCGCCTAGGTGCTAGTCCAACAATGAACATAGGAAGTGTTAGTGTACATCAAACTGTGAGACTACATATAAAGAAGCATGCAACTGAAACTTGACTCCAGCAACTACCTTCTTGCTGTTGAAGCTCACAAGGTTCATCTGATGCCAACTTGTCTTGTGTCAAGAGTGCTTCGGAAGTAGTGTCAGGTAGCAAGGGAGCTTGGGAACGTGCTGCTAGCTGAGTTGACAAACAAGTAACTCGTGTAGCTGGTGGTACTGTGGAAGGTGTTGCAACAACTACGGTTGTCACTGCTTGTTTGGTGGTAGCTATTAGTTTCTGTTTGGATTGTTTTGCAGCTCATGTAGCATGGGATACCATGTTTGTACAATTTTCCGGTGGACTTTGACCTTCTATTGCACCATCAGTACCAGCAGAATCTGCATAATTCTTCCGCTTCCATTTCCGTGCGTCCTGAGTACTAACACCATCCCCTGCCATTTTGTGTTCCTTCCACTTTCTCTGTGCCATGTCAAGTCAAGCCGACAAGAAAAAGGAATAAAAATTTAGTTCTTCGGAACAAATTGATGGGTGATACAGATGAACTGAACTTTGACGTTAGACAACCACATGATAGGAGGATGTAATATGTACGAAAAACAGGACGGCATGAGATAATCAGAACTATGATGTGTAAACTAAGAAGAAGGCATTTCAATAAATTAGAAGCAATGCAATGGAAGGTAGACACCATATGAAAGATGCTACAAATATCACTCTGCCAAGTTAACAGTGTCTCATCATAACTGGCATTTAAACAAATGTGAAGCAGTATAAGAAATAAATCATATGCAAGATGCAAACAACATCACACTACCAAGTTAAAGGTCTCTTGTCATTAGTGCCATTGCATATTCACAGCATTGCATATTCACAAATATGATGTGTAAACTAAGTAGAAGGCATTTCAACAAATTAGAAGCAATGAAAGTTAGACACCATATGTAAGACGCAATGAATATCACTCTACCAAGTTAAAACTGTCTAATCATTAGTGCCATTTTGTCGTGGGAAAACACGGCCACCTATGGGACCATCAGCCCCTTGTGGTTCGGCAGGGGGGAAGAGCACATTGCACAAAGAGCGGAGGGTGCAGAGAAGCATGACAGCAATCACACGGGCAGTTTTTACCCAGGTTCAGGCCGCCGCGAGGCGTAAAAGCCTACTCCTGCTTTGGTGGATTGATGAGAGGACCGTGGTGGAGACGCAACGCTCTAGCCTGGCAAAGTTGCTATGCGTGTATGAGTGTACAACGGTCTGAATCCTTTCTAAGGTTGCCATGGCCCTCCTTTTATAGATCAAGGGGTCACCACAATGGCAAATAAGTCATTGCATACTGATTAGAGAGCAAACAATGATATCATACCTAACTCTGCAGACAGGACAAGGCGCATTAAATGCACCACTTAGTGCCACATCGTAGCATAGCCCGACAAGCCTTTCCGTGTTGTTTTGCCACCTTCTCGCCTGCCTGCGTGACACGTCCCTAGACGGGTATCATTTGGAGGTGATTTCCTTCAGAAGTGGCTGCCACGTGCCAAATAATAGCCACTTAGTCACTTGGGGGCTCGACACCGCACTGATCGGTGACTTGCATTGCTGTGAGGTGGAGCGGTGGAGCCTTGGTGAGGTAATCCGCCCTCATCATACCCAGCAGGCGTGCCGGGACAGTCTTGAGACTTGTCTTCGGGGCAACCTCGACCTCGCCGGGCTCGCCTGCCCAGCAAGGAAGGTTTTACCTTAGTGGTGTCATGCTCCTTTAGCTTGCCTTGGTCTTCTTGATCTGCCCCTTGATTTCTCAAAGAGCTGATCTCTTCTGCTTGGTCTGGTCTTGGATGTTGCGACCTTGCTCTTAAGCCTATATACAGTCTGGGCAACACACCTAGGGTTTGTTGCACTGACAGGAGCCCCCGGGCCTGGCCTGAACGTGCTGCCGAGCATCGTCGGGGTAGGTGCTATCCAGTACACAGGCGAGAGGGTGGTGGTAGCTTGTCCTTTGAGACCTTCTTTGTTTCTTCATTAATCTGAGCTTGAATTAGTTTCCTACTTTTCCTAGTGCCGTGTAGGACGTTGTGGGGGAAATAATGAGCCACGATTCATGGGCCACCCATGTCCCACGTCCATGGGGCGGTAACTGCCACCACCTTATCTTCCCCGCTCTTGACGCTCCCGCCACGTGTGTTGCATGCATTGCGCAGGGTCAGTGGTGGATGCGGAGGGCGTGGGAATGAGCGTTGTGGCAGAAAACCAGGCATCGTGGATTGGTGCAGGCGGTCGGCCTTGATTCCTCGAGCCGTTGATGGCAAGGGGGAGCCGGACTGGAGGAGCGGGGCAGCTACCTCCATGGAAAAGAGCTAGCCCCCTGCCCTGCTCACCAATAAAAAGGGACGCGGGACAGGGTGTGTCTTCACACATCTCACTCCTTCCTTTCCCTTAGTAGATCTCGTCTACCATGGTGAGAGACTGGGGGCGCGGCGCTGTTCCAGTGGTGGCGACGAGAACTTTTGCTCGATAGCGTCTCCCTCCCTTCGAAGATGTGGGGGTGGAGCCCGCCGTGAGAGGAGGCGGGAGGGGGAGAGGCCGCGGCCGTCGGGGCGTTCAGGGTCGAGGAGGATGAGGGGGCGCCCTGGTCGGCCCTCCGCCGACCGCCCAACTTCCAATGGAGGGCCACGTCAGAGATCAGCCGCTGGAACTCATCATTAGACTGCACAGATCTCGGCGTGGTCGTTTGCGCCTACCAACTCCATTCGTGAGGGTGATGGAGCTTGAACAGCCGCGCGCATTGAAACTGCACATGAAGGGTTGCGGGAATGGCAGCATGCGAGTGGATGTGGACTTCCCCGTCCCTCATGTCATGCTCTTCCGACACGGCTGGAAGACCTTTGCTCGCGCCCATAGCTTGTCGAAGGGGCGCGTCCTCCATTTTAAATTAATGGAGGCCGATCTGCTCTCCGTCAAGGTCTTTGGGTGCTCAGGCGCTCGCTTAACGTGCTGCGCGGAGAGCTCGACCAACGACGAAAGCTCCTCCTCAAGCGATAGCGAGGAGGACAGTGATGGCAATGACGGCGGCGCCGACAGGGAGAAGGATGGCTCCGACTCCGGCCGAACACCAGCCGCACCATCACCGTGGGACGGCAGCACTACCATCTGCACCTACATCTCGTCTCCGGCAAGGCGATTTGCTGGGGAGTTGGATGTGGAGGTGCCGATGGTGCCTCTGGCTCCCCCAGCAGCCTTCCAGCTGGACCCTGGCAGGCTTCCTCATGGGCTCCAGCTTCGTTCGGCCTGCCGCATCCTGCTGGCCCTGGTGGCGGTGGCCAGGGGGTCGTCTCCGCCGCTCTCTTCACCATCACCTTCGCCCGCGCCCTCCCAATCTTGTCAGGCTCCTCGCCAAGGGGCCTGACGGGGTCAGGCTGGGCTTCTACCCATGTGCTCCTTTTGCCCTCTTCACCTCCCACCATGGTGCCTAGGAGGAGAGGGAAAGAAAGGGATTATGGCGCACTTATATTTTTTCATTCTAACATATGTAGGCATTAGACAAACTTTAGTCTAAATTATGTAATCTTCCTTATCCATGCTTGTGTTCTGTAAGATATGTACTTGCTTATCAACATATTAATGAAAAAGACAAGCCTTGTCGGGTACTTGTGCATGTATAATATCCATGCTGAGTTGAAATGCCTCTATTCATTCAAGTAAAAAAGTTTTCCCCGGTAGGCTATCTTGCCGGTGCCCTCAGTTTTTTGCCGCGGGGCTAGGCCTGCCGGGCACAAAACCAAAAAAAGGGACCAGCCCCCCGTCGAAACTTTTTCGTCAAAGGCCACTATGACCACCTTGACCGAAGCAACGTTCGGGAGCACCTATGTTTCGAAGGTGGCGAGGTCTTCATATGCACAAGTTTTCATTTCACAGAACATGTATGTATAAGAAGGGACTTATCTGTTTGGCTTGCCGGGGACAGCTATGTAGGCCCGTCTTCGTTCCTTCTCTTCGGGACCAAGTCCGCGGCGAGAACCCTGTAGCTTAGTGCAGATGAAAACAGAGCTACATGTGTCGCGGGATATCCATGGCCACCTATGGGACCAGGAGGCCCCTTGCTAGTTCGGCAGGGGGACGTCGCATTGGACAGAGAGCAGACCAGCGCACGGCAGCATGGCAGAGAGCACACAAGCAATTTACCCAGGGGGACGTGGCGTATGGGGGTGTGGGTTCGTCAACTTTCCAACCCTTCCTACGGGTGCCATTGGCCTCCTTTTATAGATTAAGGGGTCACCACAATGGCAAAGTGGTCATTATCCACTGATACGATAGCAAACAATGTCATCATACCGAACTCTGCGGGCTGACAGAGTGCATTAAATGCATAGCTTAGTGTCACATCACTGGTTGCCCGGCAAGGCTTGCCGGGCTATCTTGCCAGCTCCGCGCTTGTTCTCTTGACACGTCGTAGGACGGGTGTCATCTGTGGGTTTCTTCTATAGGAAATGGCTGCCATGTGGCGAATGGCACTACAAAAAAAAGACACATCCGTGACATTTTGGGCCGAACGGAATTTTTTTCTGTCATACTGATGACACTTCTATGACGATAATTGTGACAAAAGGAGGTATCATCATAGATGTGGTGGGCTCCTACTTCTATGACAGAAAATCATGACAGAAAATGGGCTTTTCGTCCAAGGCGGGCTGGACACGTAGCTGCATGACATTCTTTGGGCCGTCCATGACCGAAAAAACCGTGGTAGAAGCGAGGGCAAGGAAAATATCAGGGAGTTCCCGGTTATGGTGGCTGGTCGGGGGCCGAGCGATGCACGTTTCTCTTGTACGTACGTGCGTGTGTGAGAGGCGTTGCGCTCTAACTGAACCCGAGCGAGGCGTTGGGCTCTAACTGAACCCGAGCGATTGCACTGCAGGCTACACATTACTGAACCCGAGCGATCGATCGATGGCTGTTAACTGAACCCGATCGAGCGATTCCTTCGCTACTGCTGCTAACTGAAGCCGATCGATACTGCCTCTGGATGAACAGTGAGCGTTGTTGGGGGGTTTGGATGAACAGTTCTTGGTGGGGGTTGGATGAACAGGAACCCGTGGTAGTAGAGGCCGTTGCCGCTGGATGAACAGTACCCCGATCAATCAAGCCGGTGGATGAATAGGACCCCGTGGAGGGCTGGATGAACAGGACCCCGTGGAGGGCTGGTTGAATAGTAGCCGGTGGAGGGCTGGTTGAACAGTAGCCGGTGGAGGGCTGGATGAACAATAGCCCATGGAGGGGTGGTTGAACAGGAACCCGTGGAGAGGGCTGGTTGAACAGTAGCTAGTGGAGGAGCGCGCGGTGGAGGCTGGATGAACAGGAGCCTGTGGATGAACAGTCGCAGGTGGAGGCTGGAGGAGGTCGACGGTGGAGTTGAACAGTATCTCGTGGAGTCCCGTTTTGCAGTACGCCGCACCGCTCCCGCTGAATAGGACCCCCGTTTCGATCGTAGCGCTCCAACACAAGTCCGTTTCCTCCATTTTGCGGTACGCCACACCCCTCTCGATCAACAGGACCCCGTTTCAACCGTAGGAGGTCCGTTTCCTCCGGGTACGCCAAACCCCTCCCGATGAACAGGATCCCTTTTCCACCATGGCCGGTCAAACACAAGACCGTGTCGCGCCCCGCCTGATAACCACTGTAGCCTGACGGTCGCCATGCATGCCAGCCCAGGAAATCACTCTGGCATGCGCGCTTACAACAAGTATCATGAACACAGGCATTTCTATTAATGGATATATAGGTCTTACATGATATATTACAAGAGTGATGGCAGCGGAAAAGCTCTATCTAAGGCAGCATGGTCCTGGTGCGGCTCCAATCCACAGGGATCTGACTGGGTTACGCTCCTAGCCTGCGAACGCTCCGGCTCCTCGATGACGGATCCTTACATGAACCTGGCCACATTGAAGGCCGCTGAGTACTTTTGAATGTACTCGCAAGCAAACCAAACCAATATATACACCAAGCAAAGCAATCCATTGCATTCAAGCATGCATTTGTTATTAAAGCAGTATTAATTATCATGGCATAACATACTCATTTAGCGACATTAATTATCCAGTTGTAGCAAGATTATCTAGCATGATAAGACATCTAGCAGCATTGATCATCATGGCATAACATGGTTATCTAGCAAGTTATTACTGAAGTAAAGTGCAGTAAGGTAAAGCATATTAAGTAAATATTTCATACTCCAAACATCCTCGTGATCCAGTTTGAATCTGATCCAAATCCAATCCAACTCATGTGGTCATCCGACTACTCATCTCATAGCCATCCCATGGCTAACATATCATATTCCTGTCACCATCTGATGCCTGTGCATCTGCACTACCAATCTGACAAACTTACTCTCTTCCATCATTTTTATCACTGTTCTGGTTGATCACATAGAGAGGTCTGGACGGACTGTCCAATACCGTGGACCCGGCTATTCGAATAGATTTTACACTCTGCAGAGGTTGCGCACTTTACCCACACTATGGAGCACTGACCTCGTGATCCCATTCGGGTGGATCAGCATTGCTCCAACGAAATCTGCCTGACCCGTAACTCTCCCATCGTACCACCGGCCTTCATACTCCCCCGGAGTCCTGCCCTGGGTGGCCCCTTGTCACCTCGTGACACCTGCCACTGTCGTGGCCAAACTAAACTGTCCCAAATGGGGACTCCCGGGTCAAACAATCAACTGGGCTCACAAGGTTATCACCGCCTACCGGGCCAGGGTAGCTCGCACGCATAACCTTCCCTAGTTGGCGGTACCGATAAAAGAGCACGCGATCAGACCAAGTCAAGGCCGTCCCATATCGGCAAATGTGGCTGCACGGGTAAGTCCGGACAGGTGACTCTAGATCAACCGACTAGGTCTAGTTTTAGCCAACATTTAACAAGCATGATTGTTTATCACAATAACTTAATACGGTGGTAATTATGCATGAGGTAACATCCGTGGAAACATAACAACCTATCTCCATATAACATCACAATTAGTCATTAATGAAACAGGATTTAAATGGCAAGTCATCACCTTACAAGTTCTAGCTGTAAGTTACGACCATCGAAACCCTTGCACAAAACCGACAAAGAAACCAGTAGCCACTAGAACGGTCTTTACAACTCAGATCTGGGACAATTACTGGAATAACTCAACCCCGGCTCAAGACAGCTGGAAAGCAGCTCAGAGCATGAGACGGTGTTGATAAGAAGAATGTAGCAGCTCCCTAAGACGGCCGAAAAACAGCTCAGAGCATAGGGTCACCGCTACGGAAAGAAATTCAACAGCTGCCCGAGACGGCCGAAAAGCAGCTCAAAACACGGGCTAGTCATTGAAAAGATAAATAAAAGTCGGCATCCACCCCGGATGGCTGGAAACAGCTCAGAACACAGGCGTGGTGCCGTCATCGAAGAAAGTGCAAGCAAGGGTTCGTCAGAGTCACATGCAGCTCGCTACTACGCATACAGACATAAGCATATTCATTTAAACATGCAAGAATAACACAGAGCAATGCTTTAGGGCATATATCAGATGGTCGGCTTGCCTAGGGCTGATGAATACTCCGGGAAGAAGTGCGGTGAAGCCACGGAAGAATTCACCAGAACGGTTCTCTCTCAGAGGGGGCTGTTTATGGGCAAGGGCAAAATGGTCATTTTTAGAATGTGTAAACATTATGAAAGTGACCTCATCGGAACGGGCTCGACGAGACTAAGACGTGGGCGTTGGTTTCACCTGAATCGGAGTTGTGAGTGAAAAGGTGTGAGGCTTTGACTGCAGAAGGACCTTTCTGCAAATAAAATATTTACTTACGGGTCCTTAGCAGTTTTTTCTGGAAAAAGAGAAGAAGCACTGTGCATACGGGCTGGCTTGGGCCAAAAGCGTTGCGGCTACTGCTGCTGCTGCATTGGGCCGGCCCATCCGCACCCCCCACCACTTATCCAGCGTGGCGAGGGCAGGGCCCGGCCTCTGCCGCTGACCGGCGGGTCCCACGCCGCCCTTTCTCTCTCTTCCTCCTTCTTCCTTCTGCTCCTCCACCTCTCTCCGACAGAGCAGAGAAGGCCGCCGGCGCTCGTCCGGCCGACTCCGGCCACCTGAGGCGAAGCTGGAGGCACCGGCGAGATCGGGGAGAAGCGCCGCGTCCATCCCGGCTGGACGCGGACGCGGAGGAGGGCCGAAGCGGCGATGGCTCAGGTACCAGTGGAGGAGGCCATCGGCCGTCGCCGGTTACGGCGCTTTGGGGCTCCCGCAGAAGAGATGAAGGGAGGGGGAACTCCGCCGGACTCCTGTGGTTTCTCTGGTGGAGAAAGGAAAGAGAGGGGAACGCCAGTTGGCCTGAATTTAGGCTGAACCCGGCGGCGACTGTGGCGGCGATGGAGGAGCAGAAGAGCTCCTCGAGCTCGGTAGTGAGGTGGGGCGGGACGCTGGGAGGAAGAGGAGGCCACTGCGGGAGTTGGGGATGCCCAGGGAGGCTCTAGCCATGGCTATTTATAGCCAGTCGCGGCCGAGGCGATAACCACGGCGGCCGTGGCATCCTTAGCCGGATACTGGCGCTCGGGGACACGCGGAGGACGTAGGCAATGTCGGTAGGGTCCCCGGAAGAGCGGAGGAGCTCGCAGGAGCTTCGGGAGAGCTCGGACTCGTCCGTATATGGCGGCGACAGTGCGGATACAGTGGCGGAGTAATGGTGCTTGTCGCGGCGCGGCGAGGAAGAAAACGAAGGGGGAAATGACCAGAGAGGGGTGAGGGGACGACGGGTAGTCTGGTCGGCACGAATGGACACGCCGCAGCAGCTCGAGCTGGCTCGTCCGAGGCGACAGACGCCCAGAGCGCCACTGCTGCACATCACACCCGTGGTCACCGCCGGCACCACGCGTCCAGAGCACTGCTCAAACCTAAGGACTTGTCAAACAGATGCATTGATGACTCTGGAGTTGACCTGAGAGGGTTTTGGATGGAGGTGAGGGCAAGAACTGACTGATGTGAGCTGACTTTGGTTTGGAACAGAAGGTGTTTGTAGTGTACTAGAGGAGATCGGCTTGGGTTGATGAGCTGGATTTTGGCATACATTGGTGACTCACTAAGGTGAATGATCTAGCAAAGTTTCATGTCAAATGGATCAATCTAGATGGCACTTCCTTTGCAACTTGGCAAACTGGCCAGAAACGCAAAAGAGAGTGCTGGGGAAAATTGGCTAGATGAAAACATATGAAATTTGGTGGAAAGTGATGATTTGGATATATGAAGCCACTGTAAAAGTTTCATACCATTTGGGCACACCAAAATAGTACTGGCTTCACAGAGCTTCCAAATGGACAGAAACTTAAGAAAAATGCTGTGGATGAATGGATGGATGTATTGAGCTGGTTTTTGGTATCCATGGGTGATTTGTCAATTTTAACCACCATGAAAAATGTCAGCTCAAAAAGATCAAGGGTTCAAGCACTTCCTTTGCAAACTGAAAATTTGGACAGAATTTGCAAATGGATGCTGTGCTCAAACTTTGAACTATGGAACTTAGGATCTTGATGGAAATGGTGAAGATATGGATAGGATGAGCTCCACAATTTATTTGGGATTTTTCCTGGCTACCAAAATGGTAGTTTCTTTAGAAAGTGCCCAAAATGCAATATTGGCATTAAATAGGAAAATACAATTTCCCTTATTTAATTATGGCCAATATTTTTATGGGAGCTCAATATGATCACAAAGAATATCTCCACAAGTTTTCATGAACTTTGGAGATGGATAGATATTTTCCTGGATTTAATTCTCTTAACTGACAGAAAAAGGAATTAATTATAAATGAAAAATATTGCAAATGACTTGGCAATATTTTCGCATATCCAGGGATTATAGATGAAGGATGATCACTGGGAACAGTTTGGGAGGCAACAGATCAAAGAAATCGGGGTTCCTTTGTAACTGGAAGAGTTAGGGTTTCCCGTCCGGCAACTCGGAAGGTAAGGTTTCGGTGGCAAAACCCTGAGAAAATAACTTGGGTGGCAAGGTTGGACTGAAGAGAATCTCTGGTTAGATAGGAAGGCAGGGCTAGATGACCATCTTTATATACCCAAGAGCGAGGGAAAATCCAATAACACCAAGAAAAAAGACGGGAGTCAAATCCCGCAAAGGAAAAAAAACAGGAGCGAAAACCAGGGTGTTACAGACCGTTTCCTCCGTTCTCCGGTACGCCAGGCCTTGTTTCCATCGGCTATTCCGTCCAAGCCGGTTGGCTCCTGATGAACAGCACGCGTACCGTTGCCTCCCGATGAACACGACGACGACGCAGTTTGTCAGGACCCTGATCCTAAGTCACACCGATCTAGCATGTAACACATCATATCACTTTGCGGCCTCACGCACGGTATTCCCACGGGTGCCACCTTACCTGGCCCGGGACCGTTTGCGCCTTTTGGCTCACGTATATGATAGTGTCGCTAGCATCCATATGACAGAGAACCCGGGCCGACATGACTAGTCGTAAATCCAAAGTGGCACTAACTTACAGGGACAGGCATACATGACCCAGCAACGAACGTGTCAGTCATCAGCGAGTGAATCCGGGCTGTAGCAGCTGGGCTAACAGGAATCCGGTAGACACCGCGTGACATTTCCCCGAAGGGACAGACACAGGAATGAAGAAGGACACATGCCGGCCAGCCTAAGTGTTCCGGAGCATTAGCAAGCTACCATGGCTCAGTGGAAGCACTAGGAGACATTTCCCGGTAAGAGAGGCTACCAAGGATAAACAACTAGGTTGTCGGATCCCACACATACCAAGCATTTCAAATCATACACACAATATGCTCGATATGTGCAAATACAACATGGCATCACAACAAAACTCTACAACTCAAAGTATTTAATCATTAGGCTCCGAAGAGCCAGATATTACAAACATGGGTCTGATGACCCAGCATTCAAGTCATACAAGCAACAAGCACAAGAGGAAGCTTAACTTGTCTGAGTACAGACAACTACAAATGAAAAGGCTGAGAAGCCTGACTATCTACAAGACCCTGCCGAGGGCACCTGATCGTAGCTGAGGTAACAAGCTAAACATCGAAGTCCACGCAGAACTACTAGCGAGACTGAAGTCTCTCTGCAAAAACATAAATTAAGCAAACGTGAGTACAAATGTACCCAGCAAAACTTACATCAGAACTAACTACATATGCATCGGTATCAACAAAGGGGGAGGTGGAGTTTAACTGCAGCAAGCCAGCTTTGACTCGGTGGCTATCCTAAACTACGACTGCAAGTAACTCTTTTGAGGTGGCGCACACGAGTCCACATATTCACCAAAATAGTACACCACTATGGATCCGCTCCCGTCTCCCGACAAGAACGCCATCCATAGCACTCTCGCTTATCTTGCGCATTTTAGAGTATCCACCTTCACTTGTCTATGAACTGTATAGGCAACCCAGAGGTCCTTTAACGCAGACGCGGCTATTCGAATAGATGATGTTAACCCTGCAGGGGTGTACTTCTTCACACACGCTCTCGCCACTTACCTCCATGTACACGTCATGTATCTCGGCAACCTTCAAGCGAAAGCCTGGCGAGGGTGTCGGCCACGACCTGACTAACCACACAAGTCCCTAGTCCAGGTTTATCACCTATTCAGGTTCCATCCGCAGGGAGTCCGGCCGAGGTTTCCACATACGGCCCCGAATGATGTGTGTAGGGTTCCCGAGACACCAAACAGGCACCCGGTACACCGTGCCACGTGCCTACCGCATCACAGCCGACCCCTCGGGTCAGCGCTGCGCACGGCCCCCAGCATAATACAAACACCAGAAACTACTTGCAACTCCTGGACAGACGACTGTGGCGGTTAATAAGTCGAGAGAGTCAATTAAGGATCCTAATGTGTGGTAGTAGCTGCTCATGGATCACAAACACAGAACTCAGTTCCTGAGGACGGTTTCAATGAGACAACCCACCATGTACTCCTACATGGCCTCTCACCTCTACCTTTACCAAATCATGTTCACACACTTAGCTCTCAACAGTAAGACATGTTCACCACATTCCAATTCATTCCCGATGAATCAGACCTGACTCAACTCTAAGCAGGAGCAGGCATGAAAACAAGCATGAATGAGTAGGCACATCAGGGCTCAAACAACTCCTACTCATGCTAGTGGGTTTCATCTATTTACTGTGGTAATGATAGGTCATGCAAAGGAAAGGGGTTCAACTACCGCAGCATGTAACAGTTGAATCATTGTTGTCCTAATGCAGTAAAAGAGAGCAGGAGCGAGAGAGTGGGATTGTATCGGAATGAACAAGGGGGTTTTGCTTGCCTGACACTACCGAAGACGATAAAGCTCTTCATCGGTGTCATCGAACTCATCGTCGGAACCACGTCTACTAAGAGGGGGCAAGCACCGACAAACAAAGAAGAAACACTATCAATGCAATGCACAATATGATGCATGATCATGACATCTCAATATGATGTGATTTGAGCTAATGCAACTAGCAACAGGTTAAATAGAGTTGGTTTGAACCCAAGGTTAAATTCAAACTCCATATGTGCTTATTTAAATGTCAATTATGCAAATTGCCATATACAGCAACCTTAGGTTGTTCAAACATGCATGGAAATGTGATAAACAGATTCCTTGAATTTTTCTGATAATTTTTCATATATAAATCTTTTCAATCTGAGTTATAGATTATTTTCTATGATTTTTAGAAGTTTTAACCATTCTCTAGAATTTCCTGGATTATTTTTAATCCAGAAAAATGTTAACTGCGTCAGCATTGTGTAAGCATGATGTCAGGAGGTCAACCGAGACGCCAGAGTCAAACCTGACCAGTGGGGTCCACTAGTCAGTGACTCATGGCTGGTTTGTGTCACAGACAGGTGGGCCTGGTCAACGGCCATGTCAGCGTAGTCAAAACTGACGTGTGGGTCCCGCTGGGTTATAAGCTAATCTAAATAGAAATAAAGCCAGGGTTAATTAGGCGTGGGGCCAATCCGTCATTGACACAGGATTAGCTAATGGCGTCATGAGAGCTAATTATATTGGGGTTAGGCCGACGGCTAATCGCCGACGACGCCAGGCATGGCGGAGGGCGTCGGAATCGCCGCTCCGGCGACCAAATGGATGGCCGAGACCATCCACGCGGAGCTGGGAGTGCCTCGCGTCTTTCTGTGCGATCGGGACGGGCTGAGACGGCCCGATCTCATCGGAACGAAGCTCGCAGCGGTGGTCGGAGTTCGGGCAAGGTCGGTGTTGGTGCTACGGTGCACGGGAGGGCGAGTGAGTGTGTGCATTAGGCTCCTGGGGCTTCCTGAGCACGGTGACGTGCTCCGTTGTGAGCTTGCGCGGCTATGGCCATGGCTACACCATGGCCGGCGGCGAGATGCTCTCGGCCGCGGTGGGAAATGGAGCTAGGGGACGAGCGCGAGCACGAGAGAGGAGGGGAAAGGAAGAGGGGCTCACGGCAGGTGCAGAGGGCGTCGAAACAGGCTCAGGGAAGGATTGGAGTTGGCGGGGCGGTGAAGTCGATCTCGCCATCGGGAGGTTGAAGACGAGCTCGGTGAGGATGTTCGGGGGCTTCCGGCGGGGCGTGGCTCGGTGAGGGGGTCAAGGACGAATTGGCAGAGCTTCTGGGCTGCTCGGGAGGACGAGGGAGAGGCGTTGGCCGCGGTGGTGTTCGTCGGTGCCGGCGGGCGTGCTCGGTGAGGTGGGGGAATGGCGAGGGAGAGAGCAGGGGGAAGAGTGAGCGAGCTGGAGGGATTGGGACGACACCAAGGGAGTCGGCCACGCGTCTAGGGGCTCGTCGGCAAGCAGGAGGTGGCGCGGAACGTGCTTGCTTGCGGTGGCCACGTGCCTCTCATCCTCCTGGCGGGAGGTTGAGGGTGACTGGCACTACGCTATGGGCTGGGCCGCACAGTAGCAGACCAGCCAGGCGGGACAGGTAAGCGCCAGGTCAGTTCTCTCTCTTTTTTTTGCTATTTTAGTTTCTGGTTTTCTTTTCTATTTATCTTCCTTTGTTTTGATTTAGTAAAAAGACTAAACCATTTCTAAAAATCCTGAAATAAATTGTGGGCACTGTTGAAATATTTTCCAACAGCCCTCAACCATTTTCAGAATTATATGGGCAATTAAAATATTTATAGGAATTAAATGCCCAAATGCAAATATTTTATGGATTAAATCAAAAATCCAGATTGACCTAGGAAAATGTGCACCATTTTTGGCAGAGGTTCTGGACCAATACAAAAATGATGAACTTTTCTGAAGGGCACTTTGGGTTCATTGAAATGATTTAAACTTGAACCTAGTTGAAATTATTATCTGCTAGGGTTTGAACAATCCCCAATTCAAATTTCAAACAAATATAGACATGATACATGGATGTTTATGCAACTAGTTGCAATCAAGTTCTAGGGCTGTGACAAATGATTTATTTAAAATCCAAAAACAGTTTAATGCATCAGTGTGACATCAGCATGGCGTCAGCAGGTCAAGACAGTCAGCCAGGGTCAAACCCGATGGCCGGGACCCACATGTCAGCTGTACAGTGAACTAACAGAGCTTAATTAACCTAATTATTTCATTAGCTGACTTAACTAATTAACAGGGCCCACTTGTCGTTGACTCTAAGTGTGGGTTAATAGGGTGGTTAGGCCCTAATGACCGGCTACGCCGGTGGTTAGCCGCCAGTGGCCACTGGGCACAGCGGAGACGCGCCAGAAGGCCACGGGAGCGGCGGAAAAGGGAACCGAGGCATAACCCACGGTCCCGCACATCCAGGGGATGCCACAGGAGGGCACGAGGAGGCCTGAGCTCGCCGGAAGCGAGCTCCTGGCGGCGGCCGGAGTTCGGCTTCGACGGCAGGCTAGCTGGCGGACGCAAAATACGGTGGTGTTAGGGGAGGAGTGTGGCGGAGCTCACAGCGGGCCGATAGAGAAGCTTAGTGGGCTCGGTGACACGCTGACGACGGTGTACGGTCGCCGGAGATGTTCACGGCTGAGGGGTGAAGAAGCGGGCGAGGACGATGGTACGGGGCTCCCGGCGTCGTGCGTCTCGGCGATGGGGAAGAGGACGGCGAGGCGGAGCTCTCACACGAGGTGGAGAGGCGAGGGGAGGCCAGTGACCACGTCGGCGGCGAGCTGCGCGCTGCGGTGTGCTCAGGCGGCTGCGGAAGAGAGAGCAGAGAAGGGGAGGAGGTCCAGAGAGAGGGGAGTGGACGAGGGGGGGTCGAGGGCGTCTCCCAGGCGCTTCGGGTAGGCTCGAGGACAAGGGGGAAGCAGGCAGGGAGGAGCTGGTGTCGACGCACACGTGTCCAGCATGCAGCTGCTCCTACTGGCAGGACGTAGAAGACGCCTCTGCCCCTGCTGGACTGGGCTGCTACAGTGCTGGGCCTCTGGGCTGTAGGTAAGCCAGGTTAGTTCTCTCTGTCTTTCTATTTTTCTACTGTTTTGTTTCTATTTTCAAATTTGCAACTCTGTTTGAATTTGGTTTTCAAAACCAAACTATTTTATATACTTCTGGAAGTTCATGTGTGGTCTGTTAGGATATATTTAGAGCCACTCACAGGTTTCCAGAATTATTGGACTTTTAATTCTTTTATAGAAGAATTAAATCCAATTCAAATATTTATTGAGGTAAATCCAAATGTCCAAAATAATTCCTCAAAAATGTTCCATATTTTTGGTTTGGATCAAAACCCTTCCCAAAATTATCAAACATCACTGAAGAACATTTTGGAAACATTGGATGCATTTTCCAGGGTTATTGCCCTTCTTTTAATTAAATTTTTGAGGCTTTCAAATTTCCTCAGTTCAACTTTCAGAATTTAGACATGATGCAAGGATGCAATGCCACTAATTACAAGCATTATTCTAGGGCTGTGACAACTCATCCCCACTAAACAAGAATCTTGTCCCGAGATTCAAGATGTGAGGTAAGAAGACAGAGGGGACACAAAGCTAACACAATCTTCTCGATTCAATTGCCCTTCATAGGAACATTGGTTCCTTGCTTCATGTTGATATTGATATCCTTGCTCTCGAGATCTTCATTCAACTCGATGACGACGAAAAGAGATTCTACAGGAAACGATCTCCTCGAAGATCGAGCAACTCACGATCAACTCACGGGATGAGACATAGTAACATCCCTCGAGTTGAGACACAAAACACACATCAGGTGCAAGGAAAGGAAGCAGATGACAAGGGTTCAATTTGGTAGGCAACAATTCCACGCTTGAGTATGATGGTGCATTGGTTTCAAAGTAGCGAGGAGATAATTGCCATGATTCCATAACAGGGCACCTTAGGGGAGGTGGCTCATAGAACAAAAATGGTGCACATTTCTGAAGGGCACTTTGGGTTCATTGAAATGATTTAAACTTGAACCTAGTTCAAATTATTACCTGCTAGGGTTTGAACAATCCCCAATTCAAATTTCAAACAAATATAGACATGATACATGGATGCTTATGCAACTAGTTGCAATCAAGTTCTAGGGCTGTGACACAGTTTCTCCGTTCCGACCCAGCCACAGCCATGTACATGAGCCCTGGCCGTACGTATGCGCGAGTAGGCATTCGAGACCCCGCTCGTATGTACGTATGTGGCCGTATTTACTTTCTTGCACCCTGGCCATTGTACGTACGTGTACATGCTACGTGCGCGCCTCTACTACCACACGTGCGCGCCTCTACTACCACACGTGCCCTTCCTTACACGGCCACGGTTCATTGCTGCAGCCTACAGACAGACCCATCGACCAGTGTGTATGGACACGTTCGCGACCAGAATGACAACGCTACGTACGCTTCGACCGGGTGGGTCCCGACTGTCAGGCACTTCCTTGTGTGCGAAGATGTAGCTGGTTGGTCCCAATAGTCAGGGCGGTGAATCATTTTTTTTGCCGTAATATGGACGCACTTCCTTGCGTGCGAAGATGTAGCTGCTGGGTCCCAGCAGTCAGGGGGGAAACATTTTTTTCGTGAAATACGGTGGCCCGTCCGGTGGGTCCCTGCTGTGAGGTGGAGGAATCATTATTTTGCGCGTAATAAGGAGGCATTTCCTTGCAACGGCCCTGGACCCAGTTGTGAGCCTCTCGATGTACAGTACTCTTCCGATGGAAGTTGTTCGTTGACCACATTGACCACGCCGCGCCGAGAGCACCAGGGTGGTGGACGATGGCGAGGCCTAGGAAGGGGACGACGCGGAGCCGGGGAAGACACGGCAGTGGATGCCCACGCAGAGGGGTGGGTTGACTGCTTCGGCTGCGGTGTGAGGTTGCCGTCGCCGGAGAATAACAGGAGGTGTGGGTGAGTATAGAGGGATGGCATGGCCAGCGGGGGCACCACAGCCGGACACGGGAGGCAGGAGCAGGCGGCACGGCCGACGCTTGTTTGGGCGGCTGGAGCAAGAAGACCAGAGTTGAAGAAGCACTACGGCCGTTGGATGGACATCGTACGGTCACTGGAGCTAGAATCGTTCATATTTACTAAGTTGACAAAGCCCTCCGTCCCTGTCATCTTACTAGGCCCACAAGTCAGCCTCCCATATAGTGGGTCCCAGCTAGCAGGGGGTATTCATTTTTTTGTGCGTAATAAGGAAGAACTTCCTTGCGTGCGAAGATATAGCTGGTGGGTCCGAGCTGTCAGCGACGGGAACATTTTTTTGCCAAATACAGAGGCCCTTTCGGTTGGTCCCAGATGTCAGGTGGAGGAATCATTATTTTGCGGGTAATAAGGAGGCATTTCCTTGTGTACGGCCGTGGACCCAGCTGTCAGCCTCTCCACGTACAGTCCACATCCGATGGATGTCGTTCGTTGACCACGTTGACCACGCCGCGCCGAGAGCACCAGGGCGGTGGATGACGGTGAGGCCTAGGAAGGGGACGACATGGAGCCGGGGAAGATGCGGCAGTGGATGCCCACGCGGAGAGGAGTACGAGGGTTCACTCGTTGGGCTGCGGTGTGAGGCTACCGCCGCAGAATAATAGGGGGTGTGGGTGAGTAGAGGGATGGCCTGGCCAGCGGTGGGAGTAGTAGGGGGCGGTGAGGCCTCTGCGGCAGCACAGCCGGCCATGGGAGGCAGGAGAAGGTGGCACGACTGGTGCTGCTTTGGGCGGCTGAAGCAAGAAGACCAGAGGTTGAAGAAGCACGACGGCCGTTGGATGGACATCGTACGGTCACTGCAGCTAGAATCGTTTATAATGACTAAGTTGACAAAGCCCTTGGTACGCGTCAACTTAGTAGGCCCACAGGTCAGCCTCCAAAATGGTGCGCCCCAGATGTCAGGGGGAGGAATCATTTTTTGGGCGGCTGAAGGTAGAATATCCGAGACTGAAGAAGAAGCACGACATCCGTTGGATGGACATCCAACGGCCACTGCTGCTAGAACCGTGTGTTTACTATAAGTTGACAAAGCCTTGCATACGCGTCAACTTACTTTTTTTAGGGGACGCATCAACTTAGTAGGCCCACAAGTGTGTGTAGAGAACTTATATCCCATTTGCGATTTGTAAGAATGTACAGCCCATTTTTGAATTCTAATGGAATTTACTACAGCCCATTTATAGTTTGTTAAAAGTACAACCCATTTTCTAGCAAGGACAACGATTAATAATTTCAACCAACCGTTCAAAATAGAATTCAAAAAAAATTCCCACATTTTGATGGGATACAAAATATTTTATCCCGAAATTTCTAGTCAGATTAAATACAATTTCAATATAAATTTGGATTACGTAAAAATCCAACGAAACATTGCGCGCGCAACAATTAATGAAATTAAAATTTTCAAATTCCAAAAAATAATATTTTATAAACTAATTACGTGTTTGGTGCATTTTTTATAGTTACTGCCCAGTTTTTATAATTACATCCCATTTAATATTTATTAAAGCCAATTTTCCTGTTAAGCCTAATGCATCCCTCCTAGGAAAGATTTGCTGCCTAGCGGAGCGGAGAATAACAAGTTGACCTTGCCTGGGTATTCCTAAAAATATAGTATAGCTGGGCTAGCCATTTTCAGCTTGAAAAAAACTAGTATCTGGGCTGGATATCTGGCCTGGGCTAGATGGGCCACAGCCCGCCCAGTTAATACCCTGCTCTCCTCTGAACAACAACGAAAGCATCGCTCAAGAAAAACTCTGCAGTGCTCACACCT
Organism: Thinopyrum obtusiflorum; assembly: GCA_036873465.1. Taxonomy (NCBI): domain Eukaryota; kingdom Viridiplantae; phylum Streptophyta; class Magnoliopsida; order Poales; family Poaceae; genus Thinopyrum; species Thinopyrum obtusiflorum. Next base: position 50,079 of record JAAAWM010011672.1, read on the forward strand.
CAAAAACACAAATACTACTCGAGCTGCTTGGTCCCAGCTGTCGGCCGTTCCTTGTGCAATTCTCTCATTTATTGGCTACATAGGTTGACAATGGTGTGGGACCGTGATGTCAGGAAACCAGGAGGAAGCAAAAAAAATATAGAGGCACTTGCGTACGTACGGCTATGGCCCTAGTGGGTCCCTATTGTCATCCAGTCAAAATAAAGTCATCTCCTGAATCCTCATGTTCGTTGACCATGTTGATGTAGGGGATCGTAGCAGAAATCAAAAAATTTCTACGCATCACCAAGATCAATCTATGGAGTAATCTAGCAACGAGGGAGAGGGGAGTGCATCTACATACCCTTGTAGATCGCTAAGCGGAAGCGTTACAAGAACGCGGATGAGGTAGTCGTACTCGTAGCGATTCAGATCGCGGTCGATTCCGATCTAAGCGCCGAACAACGGCGCCTCCGCGTTCAACACACGTGCAGCCCGGTGACGTCTCCCACGCCTTGATCCAGCAAGGGGAGAAGGAGAGGTTGGGGAAGACTCCGTCCAGCAGCAGCACGACGGCATGGTGGTGGTGGAGGAGCGCGGAACTCCAGCAGGGCTTCGCCAAGCACTGCGAGAGACGAGGAGGGAGAGAGGTAGGGCTGCGCCAAGAGAGAGATCAAATCATGTGTTGGGCAGCCCCCATACCTCAAGTATATATAGGGGGAGGGGAGGTGCTGCGCCCCCTCTAGGGTTCCCTCCCTAGGGGGTGGCGGCAGCCCTAGATCCCATCTAGGGTGGCGGCCAAAGGGGGAGAGGGAGAGGGGGGCGCACCAGGGTGGGCCTTAGGGCCCATCTGCCCTAGGGTTTGGCCCCTCCCCTCTTGGAGGCGCCTTGGGCCTTGGTGGGAGGCACCCCAGCCCACCTAGGGGCTGGTCCCTTCCCACTCTTGGCCCACGCAGGCCTCCGGGGCTGGTGGCCCCTCCCGGTGGACCCCCGGACCCTTCCGATGGTCCCGGTACATTACCGGTGATGCCCGGAACACTTCCGGTGGCCAAATCCTCACTTCCTATATATCAATCTTTACCTCCGGACCATTCCGGAACTCCTCGTGACGTCCGGGATCTCATCCGGGACTCCGAACAACATTCGGTAACCGCGTACATACTTTCCCTATAACCCTAGCGTCATCGAACCTTAAGTGTGTAGACCCTACGGGCTCGGGAGGCATGTAGACATGACCGAGACATCTCTTCGGCCAATAACCAACAGCGGGATCTAGATACCCATGTTGGCTCCCACATGCTCCACGATGATCTCATCGGATGAACCACGATGTCAAGGATTCAATCAATCCCGTATACAATTCCCTTTGTCTACCGATATAGTACTTGCCCGAGATTCGATCGTCGGTATCCCGATACCTTGTTCAATCTCGTTACCGGCAAGTCTCTTTACTCGTTCCGTAACACATCATCCCGTGATCAACTCCTTGGTCACATTGTGCACATTCTGATGATGTCCTACCGAGTGGGCCCAGACATACCTCTCCGTCACACGGAGTGACAAATCCCAGTCTCGATTCGTGCCAACCCAACAGACACTTTCGGAGATACCCGTAGTGCACCTTTATAGCCACCCAGTTACATTGTGACGTTTGGTACACCCAAAGCATTCCTACGGTATCCGGGAGTTGCACAATCTCATGGTCTAAGGAAATGATACTTTACATTAGAAAAGCTTTAGCATACGAACTACACGATCTTGTGCTAGGCTTAGGATTGGGTCTTGTCCATCACATCATTCTCCTAATGATGTGATCCCGTTATCAACGACATCCAATGTCCATGGTCAGGAAACCGTAACCATCTATTGATCAACGAGCTAGTCAACTAGAGGCTCACTAGGGACATGGTGTTGTCTATGTATCCACACATGTATCTGAGTTTCCTATCAATACAATTCTAGCATGGATAATAAACGATTATCACGGACAAGGAAATATAATAATAACCAATTTATTATTGCCTCTAGGGCATATTTCCAACAGTTGACATTGCTCGGCGCCACGGCGAGCGCAACAACTCGAAGGACGACGGAGAGGACCTTGCGGGCCCTACGGATGGTCTGATACAGCGTCCGCTGCTCATTCAGGAAGCCAGGATCATCGGACACCTATGAGCACCTTCGAGAGACTGAGACGGCATGAAATGGTAAGGCCGCGCTTGGGAGCTCTGGTTTGTTTCACACCTGTATTAAGATACAAGTGTAATTTACTCATCATCGGAAACAACGCGTAAAATACAGGCGTAATGAAACCGAGGGCCCGTGGTCTGTAAGTAAAACCGGCGGGTTACGCGTGTAATTTGAGAGACCAGTGTATATTTTACTAGTCGAAATCGACCAACCAAGCGGTTCGCCCGAGACCATCTGCTTTTATTTACAAGCGTCAGTTTTACAAGCGATTTTGGTTGGAAAACGACGATCCAATCACGGCCAAAGATGATGACTTTGTCGGAAGATCATATGGTTTCACCTCTAACCTACCCGAGTTGTCGTATAGGCTATGAATGAAATATAAGACAATGAACTTCTTAAGCATAGAAACAACAGAAGAGGATGATCTTCTTAACATGCAAATCACGGGCATTAGATCAACATGAAAAACCATATGAAGCATTATTCTCAGGAGGCACGGTGAACAACTTGTGATGCCGCATGCCACAGCATTCCAAGCTCAACTTTGCAATCAAACTCACAAGGCCTGGCATTACATAAAAAACATTCAGAACACACTCTTAAAATACCTTACATAAGTCAACATTCATGTGACTATGCATCTCAGCAGAGTAAATATTTACTTCTGAAGTGAAGACAGGAATAGGAAAAAATGATCGACGTTGCTCACAGCAAAGGGCGTCCCACTCAAAAATATCAAATGCATGTCTTATGGCTAACATCAATGATAAAAAATTGACAAGGTTTTCCAATTCCAATATATTAAACTAATGTCAACTTTGACAAGCTTTTCCCATTCAAAATATGTAATGCCTATGATTGTGGAACGGGCAGGGTTTGTCATCAGTTTGTCATCTGATAGTCCGGTGGCTCAAGGTGACGACGAATGATTACAGAACCATTTGATGTATTGTGCATGATGAAGTATTATGGAGGACACGAACCATCTGAACATTTTGTGCAGTTCCACTAAAATCAAGCTAAGCTTCCCTGTGGATTTCGTATTTACATGCTGCCAGAAAACAAAGACACATCAGCACACACATGAATATTGGCCCCAGTGTCAACCCACCAATCGGTGGACTAACAAACTGATAGTATGTTAAACAGATTACCATACCCAGATGCCCCATCATTGTTGCTTAGAGTGACATGGACAGACTTGGAGTCCTGTCCTGGCTTCTTGGTACTTGTTTGGGCACTTGTTTGCCCAGTGTTACTCCGAACCACAAGTAAAGCAGCCATATCTCTTTTTGTCTTTCTTCTTACCCTTATTAATGGCGGACGCTAGCAACACCATTCAAACATATAGTCCGGTGGCTCAAGGTGAAGATGAATGATTAGAGAACCATTCGATGTATTGTGCATGATGAAGTATTATGGAGGACACGAACCATCTGGAAATTTTGTGCAGTTCCACTAAAATCAAGCTGAGCATCCCTGTGGATCTCGTATTTATATGCTGCAAGAAAACAAAGACACAACAGCACACACATGAATATTGGCCCCAGTGTCAACCCACCAATCGGTGGACTAACAAACTGAAAGTACGGTAAATAGATTACCATACCCAGATGCCCCATCATTGTTGCTTAGAATGACATTGACAGATTTGGAGTCCTGTCCTGGCTTCTTGTACTTGTTTGGGCACTTTTTGCCCAGTGCACTCCACGTGTTGTAGAGTTTCCTATGCTCTCTGCAGACTAGTCATGTCACCAGCGTCTACTAATACTCTGTAAAGCTTCTCGATCATTCCTTGTGTAATGTAGCGCAAACAGTGACTGCTTCTTTCTGCAAAGTGGTAAGACCAACTAGACCCACTAATGCAGCAGTTTGCCTTAGACACATTGGCTCCTTTTGTGCAGTTCAGCTAAAATCAAAGTCGGAATAAACCCAAGCTTTAATTTTGATATCCTGGTAAGCAACAATAGGTATAAGGGAAACGATTACTGAGAAATAACGGTTGATGACTTGTACTCCTAGAAGAAAAACATCTACTGATCTACCTTATCTTAATGGGAAACAAAGCAGGAGAGTAGCAATTCTCAATCAGTGTGATTCATTCATATTAACTGAGACATTATCTTAACAATGCCTTGTTTCAACATGTATAAAGAACGACAAAGCAGAAAAGTACCATTCCTAAAACAATGCGACTGATTCATTTTAACAGAGACATTATCTTAACAATACCTTGGCTAAACATGTAGAAAGAACTACAAAGCAGGATAGTACCATTTGTAAAACACTGTAACTGATATATAATAACAGAGACATTATCTGAACAATACATTTCTTAAACATGTACTCCGGCCGATCCCTAACAGAAATGGTACTCCCGCCGATCCCTAACAAGTGTTGCAGTTTTGAACTAAGATTCAGTAGTTAATTCTGAGGAAAGTTGGTACTGACCTTTCAAGACCAAGATTTGAAACAACTCGTGAGGAAGATCTCAAAGAGATCTCAACACATATATGGAAATCCGGTCTCATTTTGTGCAGTTCCACCAAAATTAAGCGAAGCAAAATGTCGCAATAGCAACAAGTTGAATAGATATCCCTATTTTAACAGAGGCAAAAAAGGAATCAATTACTGGCCAATAAAGGAGTATGAAACATGCGGCCACAAAAATGGTAGTCCCGCCAATCACTAACAAGTGTTGCAGTTTTGAACTAAGATACATTAGTTAATTCTGAGAGTGACATTGCTTAATTTTACCAGCGGCATTAGATTAACAAAAAACATAAACTGTTCCAGGGGAGAGTGGGCACAACAACAACATGTGCTTCCATCTACTTATAAAGGAGGTGATGCAGAGTTTGTTGTAACAAAGCAACACGCATCATGTCTGGGTTGGTCCCATTTTTGTTCACTACTTAATGGGAAAAGACAGCAATACAATAGCTTAAATTCAACATTTATTTTAAACAGTACCAATACAAGTAGCACAACATCTCAAAACACACTTCACAATCATGTGGATGAAGGCAAGTACCAACCTGTCATGACGCACACAAGATCACGTACGAATCTGCCAACACGAATAGGAAAGCCAATCTCGTTTTTTGCAGTTGCACTGAAATCAAGCAAAGTCGCTGGTGTGACATTTAAGTTTGCTATAGCAACAAATTGAATAGATATCCCTGATTTAATAGAGGCAAAAAAGGAAACAATTACTGCTAATAAAGGAGGATGAAACATGCGGCCACAAAAAGTAGCATCTACCTTATCTTGATGGAAAACAAAGTATAGGACAGTAGCATTTCTAAAATGGTTGAATTGATTCATATCAACAGAGAAATTCTCTTAAAACAGTTCAGTAGTTAATTCTGAGAGTGGCATTGCTTAATTTTACCATCAACATTAGATTAAGAAAAAGCATAAACACTTCCAGGGGAGAGTGGGCGCAACAACACCATGTGTTTCCATCTACTTATAAAGGGGGTGATGCAGAGTTTGTTGTAAGAAAGCAACAAGCATCATGTCTGGGTTGGTACCATTTTTGTTCACTACTTAATTGGAAAAGAGAGCAATACAATAGCTTCAATTCAACATTTATTTAAAACAGTACCAATACAAGTAGCACAGCATCTCAAAACACACTGCACGATCATGTGGATGAAGGCAAGTACCAACCTGTCATGACGCACACAAGATCACCTAGGAATCTGCCAACACGAATAGGAAATCCAATCTCATTTTGTGCAGTTGCACTGAAATCAAGCAAAGTCACCGGTGTGATGTTTAAGTTTGCTAGGCAACAAGTTGAATAGATATCCCTGTTTTAACAGAGGTAAAAAAGGAAACAATTACTGGCCAATAAAGGAGGATGAAACAAACGGTGACAAAAAGATGCATCTAACTTATCTTGATGGAAAGCAAAGTAGGACAGTAGCATTTCTAAAACGGTTGCATTGATTCATATTAACAGAGACATTCTCTTAAAACAACATTCATTAAGAATGTAATTTACTTTTAACAGTGGCATTGCTTCAATTTTCTAGCAGCATTCTTAGATTAACAACAGCAAAATAGTTGTATGGGACATGACATGGGACATGGGCCATGCCAGCACCATGTGTGTCCACACGTATAAATGGGTGATGCAGAGTATGTAGCCAAGCAGCATATCTGCGTTGGTCCCATATTTGTTCTCTTTGAAACTTTTTCCTATGTGAGGGCAGCAAATCTAGTCCTGCACAAACTACCCGACCCCCCCAGTTTCTTTCCCTTTTCAACAAAGAGTTCAGTTCCTTACAGATGTGTGTACTGGGTTACCCCCTTTTTCCCTTTTCGACCAACAAAGCGGCTGGATAGCTAGTCTATACTACTTTCCCTCCCTCCTTTCCTCATTGAACCACGTCCTAGATTCATGCTCCACCCCACCGCACCCTTCTTTCCTCTTTGAACCAAGACCTAGATTCGACTACAGAATCGAAAAAGATCCACATGCAGCTAGAGCAATGACGGTTTCAATGAAACTTATACCTTAGGGTCGTCGGGATGTGGCAAGGCGTGCGGCGGGAGGCCGGATCTGCCCACACTACATACGACAGCGAGGAAGAAGTGGTCGGTGGCCCTCCCACACAGGTGCTGGGTGAAAGAGAAAAGCGCAGCCGGTAGTGGATTGCCTCCCTCGCTGAAGGCGATACAGTGAACGCTGCACCTCCTCCCTTTCCCCGTGCGACGGGATCCGGATGCCTCCTTCGCCAGCTGTGAGGGGGGTGAGGAAGACAGAGGCCACAACGCAGTCTTGTTTAGATCTGGTGAAGAGGGTGAGAGACTGTGAATATAGCAAAAACTAGCAAAGGAACGTTGAGCCTCCAGCGTGTATATATATGTAGTGCGGCGAGAGTGTGGAGAGTGCAAACCCTAGCGAACAAGCATTGAGGCTCCAGCTTATATAGTGTACTACATATATACTGTATTACGAACTGAGCTCCGGTGCCTTAACTGCACCTGCCTTTGGCTGTATGACAGGTGGGCTAGCCACATTTTGGGCCCACCTGTCATACACCCAAAGGCAGGTGCACTAAGTCAATGAAGCTACGTCCATATAGTACTCGTGTATACTACTAATATATAGCGGAGTGGTTTTCTTATTCTCTCCATAACAATTGTTTTAAATTGTGTAAGTACGAAACGAAACTCTTTATTTAGGGGCTGTTTGGTTCTAGGCCTAGGAATGCCACATTTTGCCACACTTGCCTAAGGTTAGTTCTTCAAAATGAGAGCCACAAGTTGGCAAGCCTAAGGGAATCTTGCCACACTTTTTGAGTGTATGTCATGTGGGGCCCTAGTGTGGCAAAAAGTATATTTCCTAAGGTAAGGCTTGAACCAAACACCCTCCTAAGTTGGTCAAAGTTGCCTAACCTTAGGTGTGGCAACATGTGGCAACCATAGTCACAAATCAAACAGCCCCTTAACGTACCGGTGAAGAAAACTACTACTTCCAATGAACTAACGATCCACGCGTCTTGGTCACACTTCCTGTCCTTCACGTGCGGTACACTACCCTCCCTTAAGTGAACAACCACACATGCGCCAAATCAGAAACATGTGAGAGTATGTACAAATAAAGAATTTTAATTTCAATTATCGGAAAGGTTTGAGAGTACGTACAGTTTGCCCTCTCTCAATAATTATGGTTTGTTGTGTTCGTCCTAAACTTGATCAAACTTTACAAAGTTTGATGTGAGTCAAATCTAATATGTAGAGTAAATAAAAATGGAGGGCTACTACGTCCATCCGGGTTTTTAGTCCACACCATTTTTTTAATCAAAGTTAATAACTGGACAAATAAAATTACAGGGGAGCTGAAGACAAAGTTCTGAGAAGGCTTAGAAATCAATACAAAACTTATGCTCGTAGTACCAACGTCGATCCTTCTTCGAGGAAACATTTGGTTCATAGCCAATTGTGTGATAAAATTGCACCAACGTGAAAGACGACTGCGTCTCCAACGCAACCAAGGTGAACTGATGAAGGATATCATCTTTTTGGGTAACAAGCAAAGAGCACTGATGGAAGACAGCTTGTTTTTCAAGGAAAATCGACCAGCTTCACCAGCCGACGCAACCATGAGGCGCAACCATGAGCATCGATAGGTCATCACGGTGATGCATCATCCATTTGGCATGAAGTTTGGGTGAGGAACCTATGAAGTTCGACAAATCCTCACTGTGGTCTATTTCTTCTCATTAATCAAGCTCGAGGAAGGAAGAACCACGTGGCAGAGGATAGTGAGGCGGAACAACAATGGCCATCCAATTTTGTGCAGTTCCACTAAAATTGAGGAAGACATGCCCGGGTATGGAGATACGCATCGCTGTTTGCAAAAATATAAAAAAGGGATATAGTGTTGTTACTTTGTTTTGGCAGTGGTACAAAATTAACAACGACATCTCAATTGTCAATAAGAATTAATGAAAAGTACACCAACAAACAGAAGCATCATGATTATCTTGATGGGAACTAAACCAGGATACCCGAGAAAAAAATCATTTCTTCATTTAACCAGTGATAGTATTAGATTAGCAGCAGCAATAGGAGCATATGGACAATGACCGCACAACCACCATGTACATTTTGTCGAAACAACATGTATACCTCCACCGAGGCATAAATCAGGACAACTTTTCGAGTGGCATTTCCTCTATAATAGTAGGTGATGTTGGACCAGCCGAGGAACCCTAGATACTATACATGGGGAGCTGGGAGTAGTCGCATAGAAGGAAACCCGCATGCAGCGACCTGGGGAGCTGGACCAGTACAAGAAGTTATACCTCAGGTGGGCGAGATGTCGCGTAGGTGGGTGGGCGGGATCTGCCCACACCACGACAGCGAACAAGGGCGTGGAGGACCTTCGTCCGCGCCATCGCCGGCTCCGAGAGGATGGTGTGCATCGGCTTCCTCCATCGCCGACGGCGACAACGTCAACGCTGCACCTCCTCACCTCCCGCAGCGGACGGGATTCGGTCGGATCTGTGACCACCGGTGAGGAGAGAGATAGAGTGGACATTGTCATCTTGTTTTGATATGGAGAGGGTGAGAGAGCGAGACGCGAGAAACCCTATCAAACAAGAGGCTATATATACAATGGAGTAAAAAAATCTCTCGATAGCAGTGGTTTTAAATAGAATACGCGCATTCCCGAAAAAAAGAAACAAAAACTGGTGGACAATTTTTTAACGTACCAAGAAACAAAACTCGATCAAAAACACGCCCTGCTTCCAGGTCGCGAGAGTCGTCGCGCACACACACATAGACATAGACATGCATCTGAGGATGGTTGGGTAAAACTGAATATGGATGGTTCCTTCTTGCCAGAGAACAGAACTGCTGGTACATGCATGATACTAAGGGATCATGGGGGTGCTATAATTTTCTCTTCATGTAGAAGCTTGTGTTATTGTGCCAACGCACTGGAAGCAGAATTGTTGGCCATCAAAGAGGGTTTGTCGCTCGCATTGCAGTGGAGTAATCTTTTTTTTGACCCACACACCGTATTTCTATGGTAAATTATATTAATATAATAAAGTACATGGGGAGTCTAAGCTCCAAATACCAATATCGAGACCGACTGCCTTGAAGCTACAAACATGGTGAGGATTAGAAATGAAGGTCTTGATAGATCTCGGTTTGGTTTTTTGGTGCGTGAGATTAGATCGCTCATGGCACTTCGAAATACTTGTATTGCTCATGTTCGACGAAACAACAACATTGTCAGTCATACTTTAGCTCATTATGGTAGGACTAGTGGCTGTATCGTTGTTTGGCTAGGTTTAGGCCCTGATGGCATTGTCGAACTTTGTAACTTCGAGTGTAGCCTGGCTACGTGAGTAATACAAGTTTGTTCCCGCAAAAAAAAAACAAAGACACATAGAGATGCATATCCGTGTTTACGTGAAATTCCATCTCCATCTCCATATCCAATCATATTTGTCCAACTGGCACATTATTTACGTTGTTAATTATATATGCAGCAATATTAACGTACAACATCTCTTGTTTGCGGGCGTCTGGACCACTGCCACGCCCGCTCCTGACCAACCCGAACCCTCTTCATCACCCGCGCGTGCTTCCCGCCCGAAACGGTCAGTGCCTCATTCAAGCCCGGCCAGAGCGGACGCGACCTCTCACATGCGCTGGCATTGAAGCGGCGCGCCGGCCGAGAGAGTGTCGCCCGCGCCGCTTCCCGGTGCATGCGACTGCTCCGCGTTCAAAGGTCGCAATAGCCGGCCACATCATGCATGTAAAAAGTTCTTGGGAGTCCGTGCTACAGCTAGCTGTCCTCCCCCAACTCGTCAATCTCTTCTAGTAGTGCTAGTACTCCAGGGCGCGATCCATCGACAAGCAGGCGGGAAAGTTATCGTATACTCGATTTGCGGTGAGTGGCATGCCGAGCGACCGTGTGGGGTGGAGCCATGGAGGAGGGTGAGACAGGAACGCGACAGACCTGATTTAAACATTGGTTTTGCTCGATGGCGCGATCCAATGAAACAAAACATTGGTTTCTCCCCGTTTCCATTTTTTCTCCGGAAAAATGAAAACTTTCCACTCCATTTTCATTCCTACTCCAAGGTTGCCCCGTTACAACATTCCATCAAATATAAAGGAAAAATAACACGCATGCTGATGCATCTCAATGATTCACAGATCATAACCAATTTTTACTTCACAACTAAAGACAAAAGTTATGAGAGCGTGTACAAAAGAAAAACTACTGATGGGGTCACTACGACTTAATCCCTAAACCCTAAACAGGATTTAATTTCCTGGCTAGGTAGAACCTGTCAAAGGAAAGACGGCTGGCACCCTCGGGTCATACGATGCTTTTGTGCAGTTCCACTAAAATCGAGCCGAGCATCCCTGATGGCAAAGATATTGAAGAAGTGTGATTAGAATAATAGTACTGGCACTAGTTCATGAGACATAAACTCATCACAAATAGAAGCCGGTAGAAGTAGAGAAAGATCGACATGGAGATGGAGCTACGTGGGGAGCTGCGGCAGTGGAGCAAGCCAGCTCCAAAAGGAAGATGTACTACTACCTGGGACGTCGGGATGTAGCTAGAACGGTGGTTGGGACGCACCGACTGTGGGTGTTCTCCCTCGCCGATGTCGACCGCGTCTTCACAGAACATTGTTCCCTTCCCCCAGTGGCGGGTTCAGGCTGGATATGTGACCAGCGGTGTGGCCACCGTCGTTCTATTCTTGTGAAGAGAGAAACCCAAGCAAGCAGGCTTGTAGCTTAGGCTCCTGCTAGTGTATATATAGTGGTTTTCTTTTTCTCTCCATATCAACCATTTTATATTGCGTACGTGTCATTGAAGAGTGAAATGATGGTTGCTTCTTCCGACTAACTTACTGTGTGATTTGACTGCTCCTTAGTGGCCCCTAGACGTACTCCCCCTACGTGTATGACCGTTCCTGAGTCTCACTTGTACTTATCTCTATTTTCTTGCATGACAAGTGAGTAGACAGGATGCGCATAGAGGAATTTTGTTACTGCACATTGTCATGTAGTACTGTACTACTAGTACCTACTCCCTCCTTCCGGTTCACTACTGGTACTCCCTCCGTCCTGGCTTATTGGTCCCCTTTGTACTCAATTCATGGGCTCATCTTCCTCAAGAAATTGTCTTTACCAACGTATTAATATCGGGAATGCATGCGTGAACAACGAATGATTAAACCTTGCATGCAACGTTTTGACAAAACATTGACTTATGAACATGTGAATGTCAGGGACTAGAACCTCGTGCTTGCATGCAACAGTCACACGTACACATGGACACAAAAATGCACGCGACGCCCTAATGCATGCATGTCCGAGCACACGACGAAACACACACGGTCACGCTCAAGTGCTCAACCTACATGTGCGTGCACACACATACTCAGCCAGGGTGAGCTAGTGACCATATAAACACCGGAAAATGTATATATTGAGCACAATGAGCGTATTATGAAGTCCACTGACCGTATTTCTACAAATATAGAGTGAAACATAGTGTATTTATCTCGTTTGAAATTAAGCCATATTAACCGGAAAGGAGGCAGTATGGACTAGCATTACTTTGCTGTGTCCTGTCAACTTGCCGAATGAGGAGAAGCTTGCAGGACGGGAGAAGCTTGCGCGCAGTGGCTCGCAGGACATGGAGAAACTTTTGACTAATGCAAGCTCTCCCTCGCTCAGGCGGTGGACATGCAACAGTTAATTCGGTGTCAGATTGCCAGAAGCATACACTATACTAGTACTAGTATTATTGTTCGACTTCCCGAAGAGGCGAACAGCCAAGCGCAAAGTTTACTGGTACTAGTACTACTACTATACTAGGAACCGGATGGAGGAGCATCTACGCTCTTATTATATTTTAAAAATGTGATAAAGCAATCTTCAACACATTTGGTTCTCTTCGAGGGTTCTCGCATGTGATAATGGAAGTTGATTAAATGGAACACTCGCCACAATTCTCGCTTAATTCTGGCTCAGATCCTTTTACAAATAGGAGCACTCGGTAATATTTCCTCTTTTTTTTCTTATTCAGCATGTAAACAGGTCAGCAAACCTTGCGGCGCATCTTTGTGCGAACTGTGCTTGCTGCACTTTGAATGTGGCCGAGAGCTGGCTTGATGAAACACCTCGCTTCCTTCTTCTTTTTTTTCGGGGTACCTCGCTTCCTAGTGACCAGTCTCTTGGCTGATCGTCCTAAGAATGCTTATATATGAATAAAGCTCTCTCATTTACCCGCAAAAAGATTAAGCCATATTAACCAGGAAGGAGGGAGTATGGACTAGCACTACTTTTTGGTGTGTCCCATCAACTCGCAGAACAAGGAGAAGCTTGCAGGACAAGGTGAAGCTCGCTTACGCCTTTTGACTAATGCAACCTACCCTTGCCCGGGCGGTAGACATGCAGCAGTTCATTCGGTGTCAGATTGCCATAGGCATACACTGTAGTACCCAACATGCGGAGTACCATCATTGTTCGACTTCACGAAGAGGCGAAGAGCCAAGCGCAAGGTTTATAGTTGTACGAGTAGTACTACTACTAGAACCGCATGGTGGAGCATCTATACTCTTATTTTATTTTAATCTATTATAAAGTACACATTTATTCAGGAGAAGAGCGGAAAACGGCAGCCCAATGGTAGTGTTAAAAAACATCGAACATGTAATGATGATATCGATCAACCATGCCCGAATATATCTTGGCCTCCGTGCGAGCCCGTCTATGTGTTCTCGCTCCTCATCTCTCTCAAGGAATGGCGGGTTGGCAATTTTGCCGTCAATTGAGATCAGTTTGCTCACACTCCCGTCCCACATGTCAGTGATATGCCAAGAGGAAGTGCATTAACCGACTGGCCATACGCGTACTTGGTTTTGCACCTTCAGGCCATGCTTGGAATGGTTGTATTTCAATACGGAGGCGTATAACTTACACCTGTAAGTTACTGGTCGCTGTGCAAATTCCAGCCAAAACTGAAACGACGGGCGCAGGTGTTTATTTTTTACAAGTGTATTCAAAAGAGAAACGATGATCCAAACAGGGCCTCATACTACTCCTCCCTCCGTCATAGTTTACAGGGCGCGCTTCATTCTGATGCATTTCCACCACCAAAGAGACTTTAGAGCGTATTGATGGTTGCTTCTTCCGAGCAACTTACAGTGGGAAAGGTGGGGCTTATGATTTGACTGCTCATTACTACTCACTATTAGTGCGGTGCAACAACCGGGCTGAGTCTCCCATGCGGTTCTGCACTACTCCATCCGTTCTTAAATATACTACGGAGTATTTGTCTTTCTTGAGATTTCAATGAGTGACTACATACGAAGCAAACTGAGTGAATCTACACTCTAAAATATGTCCATTTGAAATTTGTAAAAAGACAAATATTTAGGAACGGAGGAAGTATAATTTTGTGCATGGCACATGTACCCGGATGCTGAAGAGGGTTCTGGCAATGCCATCAAGATTCCAGCATTTGTTTACATAATTGACGTACTATACAAATAATTTTCCAGCGACATGAAATTGTACAATGCTTTGAGCTTTCAGCTTTTGTTTTGTGTGTCTTGCCATCGATGCTCTTTCGGAAACAATAAAAAACTAACTTCCTTGCTAATGCATCTCAATGATTAGCAGATCAGAGCTAATATTTACATCACAACTGAAGACAAAGTTGTGAGAAGGTGTTAAATTAAAATTGATCCATGCTTTCATTGGCAGGAACGTCCCCCCAGCTCTGTCCAAATCAACAAGGCATGTTGGGAAAAAAGTAGCTGTCTGGAGCATGCAACATTCCGATCATTTTGTGCAGTTCCACTAAAATAGAGCTGAGCGTCCCTGTTCCAAAGATATTAAGTGTGATTACGATAATAGAGGACTGCTGATGAAACAATAAACACACAAATAGAAGCCGGTCACCTTTGTAGTCTCTCTTAAGACTAACTATTTGGAGAAGATTAAGCAAATAGTTGGAGAAGATTAGGCTCGGAGTTGGATGAGGAGGATAGAGCAAAACCAATTTCCCTTTGTGCAGTCGCACTAAAATGTAGACGTTGCCCGTGTGACATTTTAGTACAACTGCACAAAACACTCTTAAGAAAAAAGTGATTTGTGTAGTTCACCAGAAGGTCGCAATAGCAACGAGGTGAAATGGATAGCCCTGTTTGCAAAAAAGAGGTAGAAGGGAAACAATTACTGGCCAATAACAGTTGATGACACATGCGACGACAAAAAAGAAGCATATTCCATGTCCTAAGGGAAGATAACAACCCGGTTGTGTTTGTCTAAAACTGTGTGAGGACGAGATTGCAATATGGAAAGTACACCGGACGAGCTACGTTTTGGGCAAAGAACTATGTTAGATCCACATGCAGCGACATGGGAAGAAGGGCAAGTGGAGCATGGTTGGAGGGGATACCTGGGGGTCGTCGGGATGTAACTAGGTGAGCGGCGGCGGGCGGGATCTGCCCATACTGCGGCAGCGAGCAGGTGGCATAGGCCCTACCGCACCGGAGCTTGGTCAGAGAGAACGGCGGGTACCGTAGATCGGGACGTGCTGCCTTGGCGCCGTCGAATGGAGAAACGATGCACATCCTCCCTTTCCGCCGGTGGACGGGATGCAGCCGGATCAGTGACCAACGGTGAGAGAGAGAGAGAGGCCACCGCCTCCTTGTGTGAGATACTCTGAAGAGAGACAAACCTAGGCAGGCAGACTCCATTGTATATTGTGGAGCGGACTACCTTTTTCACCATAAAAATCGTTTTATATTCTGTGTACGTGCCATTGAGCGATATAACTTTATTTAAAAATAACACGCCAACGGATCAAGTCGAACTTTGTTTCATGCACGCGTGGTACACGACCTCCGTAGGTAAACAACCACTACACGCGTTCAAATTAGCACGTTGGCTGCCATTTCGTACAGAAATGAGCTCCACCGTGTACCCGCGCGGGTGTGGCTGGGCACGAAGCGTGAGTACGTGCACCTATTCTCTTCGTGTACGTACACCACCTACGTGGGGTTGTGTGAGAGAGATACAAACGTAGAGAGATATAGTGTGTGGGTTCGTGAGTGTTTTTTTTGGGGGGGGTGTCAATCAAAAAATGTAACATATGCAATGTGTGTGAAAATAGAGACCTGGATATATCATATATAGAGGGGGCGATCATGAGAAGAGAGTGGAGGTATCGTCAGCTTGAGGTATCCATAGAATTGAAAAGAGGGATGATGATGTGTGTGTGTGTGCGCGCGATCGATAAAGAGTGCCGTCAAATTTGTGTGTGCCCACGTCAAAGATATAGGGTGGCTGGCCTACTGGAACGTGAGAGGGGACATGTGCAGTTTGTCTCTGTGGCATGGATACCTACCTACAGTGCTCGACTATCGGTGTGTGGTGTGGGGAGGCCTTATTAACTATAGAGGTACAATGGCTGGTATATGTGAGGAGGAGGAGAGAGGCCTACCTTATGTATTAAGGGAGATCGATCGGCATCCATGCATATGTGTGGGAGAGGAATAAGGTTGGGAGAGAGACAGAGCTAGAGTGTTGGAGGGGGTGGTAGTGGAGTTGCTTCTAACAAATGGTGGGAGAGGGGGGGGGGGGGGGGGGGGGGGGGGGGGGGGGGGGGGGGGGGGGGGGGGGGGGGGGGGGGGGGGGGGGGGGGGGGGGGGGGGGGGGGGGGGGGGGGGGGGGGGGGGGGGGGGGGGGGGGGGGGGGGGGGGGGGGGGGGGGGGGGGGGGGGGGGGGGGGGGGGGGGGGGGGGGGGGGGGGGGGGGGGGGGGGGGGGGGGGGGGGGGGGGGGGGGGGGGGGGGGGGGGGGGGGGGGGGGGGGGGGGGGGGGGGGGGGGGGGGGGGGGGGGGGGGGGGGGGGGGGGGGGGGGGGGGGGGGGGGGGGGGGGGGGGGGGGGGGGGGGGGGGGGGGGGGGGGGGGGGGGGGGGGGGGGGGGGGGGGGGGGGGGGGGGGGGGGGGGGGGGGGGGGGGGGGGGGGGGGGGGGGGGGGGGGGGGGGGGGGGGGGGGGGGGGGGGGGGGGGGGGGGGGGGGGGGGGGGGGGGGGGGGGGGGGGGGGGGGGGGGGGGGGGGGGGGGGGGGGGGGGGGGGGGGGGGGGGGGGGGGGGGGGGGGGGGGGGGGGGGGGGGGGGGGGGGGGGGGGGGGGGGGGGGGGGGGGGGGGGGGGGGGGGGGGGGGGGGGGGGGGGGGGGGGGGGGGGGGGGGGGGGGGGGGGGGGGGGGGGGGGGGGGGGGGGGGGGGGGGGGGGGGGGGGGGGGGGGGGGGGGGGGGGGGGGGGGGGGGGGGGGGGGGGGGGGGGGGGGGGGGGGGGGGGGGGGGGGGGGGGGGGGGGGGGGGGGGGGGGGGGGGGGGGGGGGGGGGGGGGGGGGGGGGGGGGGGGGGGGGGGGGGGGGGGGGGGGGGGGGGGGGGGGGGGGGGGGGGGGGGGGGGGGGGGGGGGGGGGGGGGGGGGGGGGGGGGGGGGGGGGGGGGGGGGGGGGGGGGGGGGGGGGGGGGGGGGGGGGGGGGGGGGGGGGGGGGGGGGGGGGGGGGGGGGGGGGGGGGGGGGGGGGGGGGGGGGGGGGGGGGGGGGGGGGGGGGGGGGGGGGGGGGGGGGGGGGGGGGGGGGGGGGGGGGGGGGGGGGGGGGGGGGGGGGGGGGGGGGGGGGGGGGGGGGGGGGGGGGGGGGGGGGGGGGGGGGGGGGGGGGGGGGGGGGGGGGGGGGGGGGGGGGGGGGGGGGGGGGGGGGGGGGGGGGGGGGGGGGGGGGGGGGGGGGGGGGGGGGGGGGGGGGGGGGGGGGGGGGGGGGGGGGGGGGGGGGGGGGGGGGGGGGGGGGGGGGGGGGGGGGGGGGGGGGGGGGGGGGGGGGGGGGGGGGGGGGGGGGGGGGGGGGGGGGGGGGGGGGGGGGGGGGGGGGGGGGGGGGGGGGGGGGGGGGGGGGGGGGGGGGGGGGGGGGGGGGGGGGGGGGGGGGGGGGGGGGGGGGGGGGGGGGGGGGGGGGGGGGGGGGGGGGGGGGGGGGGGGGGGGGGGGGGGGGGGGGGGGGGGGGGGGGGGGGGGGGGGGGGGGGGGGGGGGGGGGGGGGGGGGGGGGGGGGGGGGGGGGGGGGGGGGGGGGGGGGGGGGGGGGGGGGGGGGGGGGGGGGGGGGGGGGGGGGGGGGGGGGGGGGGGGGGGGGGGGGGGGGGGGGGGGGGGGGGGGGGGGGGGGGGGGGGGGGGGGGGGGGGGGGGGGGGGGGGGGGGGGGGGGGGGGGGGGGGGGGGGGGGGGGGGGGGGGGGGGGGGGGGGGGGGGGGGGGGGGGGGGGGGGGGGGGGGGGGGGGGGGGGGGGGGGGGGGGGGGGGGGGGGGGGGGGGGGGGGGGGGGGGGGGGGGGGGGGGGGGGGGGGGGGGGGGGGGGGGGGGGGGGGGGGGGGGGGGGGGGGGGGGGGGGGGGGGGGGGGGGGGGGGGGGGGGGGGGGGGGGGGGGGGGGGGGGGGGGGGGGGGGGGGGGGGGGGGGGGGGGGGGGGGGGGGGGGGGGGGGGGGGGGGGGGGGGGGGGGGGGGGGGGGGGGGGGGGGGGGGGGGGGGGGGGGGGGGGGGGGGGGGGGGGGGGGGGGGGGGGGGGGGGGGGGGGGGGGGGGGGGGGGGGGGGGGGGGGGGGGGGGGGGGGGGGGGGGGGGGGGGGGGGGGGGGGGGGGGGGGGGGGGGGGGGGGGGGGGGGGGGGGGGGGGGGGGGGGGGGGGGGGGGGGGGGGGGGGGGGGGGGGGGGGGGGGGGGGGGGGGGGGGGGGGGGGGGGGGGGGGGGGGGGGGGGGGGGGGGGGGGGGGGGGGGGGGGGGGGGGGGGGGGGGGGGGGGGGGGGGGGGGGGGGGGGGGGGGGGGGGGGGGGGGGGGGGGGGGGGGGGGGGGGGGGGGGGGGGGGGGGGGGGGGGGGGGGGGGGGGGGGGGGGGGGGGGGGGGGGGGGGGGGGGGGGGGGGGGGGGGGGGGGGGGGGGGGGGGGGGGGGGGGGGGGGGGGGGGGGGGGGGGGGGGGGGGGGGGGGGGGGGGGGGGGGGGGGGGGGGGGGGGGGGGGGGGGGGGGGGGGGGGGGGGGGGGGGGGGGGGGGGGGGGGGGGGGGGGGGGGGGGGGGGGGGGGGGGGGGGGGGGGGGGGGGGGGGGGGGGGGGGGGGGGGGGGGGGGGGGGGGGGGGGGGGGGGGGGGGGGGGGGGGGGGGGGGGGGGGGGGGGGGGGGGGGGGGGGGGGGGGGGGGGGGGGGGGGGGGGGGGGGGGGGGGGGGGGGTTGTTTCGGGGCGGTGAGGCGGCGGTGGGGAGTTGTTTCGGGGCGGTGAGGCGGCGCGGGGTTCGGCCGGTGGTGGCTGGCGGCTCAGGGGGGTGCAGGTTGAAGATGAACTCCAGGCCCTCCCTAAACTATCCCATGTGAAGTGCCTCTCTGCTACCATTGCGTTCAGTTTTGACAGTAACATTCAGAGTCCACAGTAAATTTCAGTTTCGACAGTTAAGTTCAAAGTCAACAGTTTTTACCTCACCTGTTGTAGTGAGGTGGTTTTTGGTGATGTAAATTGTACATCTATCACTTTTTCGTAATGCATTTTACATCATCTATTGGAGATGCTATTAGAATCCCACTTGAGATTAACAATGTCTCTCTTGTGCTGCTTCAGCCTTGATGTCCTACGGCTCACCGGAGCTGCTCCAAGGACGGAACGATCCATCACAACAGAGCAGTGCCCTGGACGCCGTCTACAGATTCCTCAGATCTTCCTCCACACCTCCGACAACCACCTCTGCCTCAACTTCTTTAGTGACCAACCCAATGATGCTAAGGTCGACACGGCTTTGGCAAAGAGGTTGTACACTTGTCGCATCACTTATTACTCTACATTCATGTCGATCCATTAGGGCTATTGTGGTTCAACGGAAAAACATAGCAATAGGAAATTTTCCTATGATACTATTCAATTATTCATGCATTTTGTTGAAAGGAATGGAGCAAAACATCCACCTGGACCTACTTTTCAAAATCCTATGCATGAAAACAAGACCAAGTGCATTAGTGGCAGAATAACATTCTAACTGTACACGTTTTCATATGGTTTCACTTTATTTTGGCCATGTTTGCTTGCATTCCTCTGCTCCTCCTTTTCCTGTGAACCAAACACCCAAGTTGACAGAAATCATGTGTTCACAAATGCTCCGTTTCCCATGTGCATTCCTATCCTATTCCGGTGTTTTTCCTCCTATCCCTGCATTTTTAGAATCATGCAAGCCAAATGAGCCCTTACAGAATTACGTCAGTTACAAGTAGGTGTCGAAGAAAACTTCATGTGGTTTGTCCTGCTCCAGCCGCGACGTCGTCCACCTCACCTGAGCTGCTCCATCGACTGAAGCATCCACCAAACCAGACATCACGACTCCTGACCATCTTTCACCGCCTCAGATCTCCTTCCCTGCCATCGGCACCCACCGCAACGACATCACCATCATCGACTCAGCAGATGAACCTGAGGAGTACACGGGTCCACAAGAGAGGTCGCACTCTTTTGTTTCTGCTTATGTTATGCATTGCTTAATATTACCTGCTACTTTATTGTCCTGTTCACCTCTTAGACTCCAAGTCAGGTCCAAATTGATGTTCAAACTTGAGTTCTAAATTAGTTGTGGGGCACATATCGAGGCAGCAATGAATAGTATCTCTATCTAATATCTGGTTCACCTAGGGTATGCCTATGTTGTTCATCTTGGGTGACAAACAAATAGTAAAGCAATCATCATCTATTTTTTTTTATTAAATTAAAGCAATCATTAGCCTGCTATCATTATTTTTGGATCCATCCACTGGTTGTTACAATTACTCTAGATTTCTGCATGCTCTCCTTACATAATCTCACTATATTTTTTTGTATGCATGTCAGATATTGTACACAGTCATGCTGAACATGTAGAGAAAAAGAGAAGAGTTTTGCGCGGCAATACAATGTCATGCAGACATCGCTCCATGGTAGGTTCAATGGCAAACCCTCCCCCGCCCCTCTCCAGATTGTAATCCAGAGGAAGATATCTGTTCTGAGGCGGATTCAGACGCAGCTGACCACTCCTATTTGCCCCCCAAGGTGTTTGCTCTAACTTGGCATGATGATGTTAGTCATATCATGCATATGTTGCCTAGCAGTGCCTACTTTCGACATCATATATGTCATCTGCTTAGTTTAGACATGTTCTGTAATGCCACCTGTTTAGTTTCAATATCGTATATGGGAATTATGCAATGCCATCCTGTTTAACCAGGCATCATATATTTGAATGATATCTAGCCCATCCTTTTCTTCATTAAATTTCCATTTGTCGACAATGTTTGTACATTAAACTACTCTTCCTGTGAATCAGCCATTTGAGTGGGTGATGGAAAAATCTGGAGTGAAAACAAGGCCTTCAAAGCAGACAGTGCTACCTGTCGAAGCAGATCTCTTGCTCGGTCCCGATAGCTCCTCAGAGATCGATTCAGAGACAGATGACCAGTCCTATTCCCCCACCGAGGTGTATGCTCTAACTTGGCATGGTTCTACTGCTCATATCATGCATATGGTGTCTTGCATTGCATAGTTTAGACATCATATACACAATATTCAACACCATGTTCTTAGTTCAGACATCATATATGCGAATGCCCTCCGCTTAGCATATAAATCACATATGTGAATTAAATCATGCGATCCTGGTTACTTAGATAACATGTATGTGAATTATGTCATGCGATCCTGTTTAGTTAGTCATCATATCTTTGAATTATGTTATGCTATGCTATCCAGTTTAGATAGACATCATATATGTGAAATTATGTCATGCTATCCGTTTTAGTTAAACAATATACATGTCAATGATTTAATGCCCTCTTTTTTCCACACTATCTATTGCATCTGTCTCTCATACAATGTGTGTACATTCAACTATTTTTCCTGTTTATCAACTATTTGAATTGGAGCGGGTGATGGCAGTATCTAGCAGAGTAAAAACACGGTCTTCAAATAAAACAGTGCTACCTATTGGTGGAGATAGCACCCCGGTTGTACATGCACGAGAACCAGCCCTACCACACATAACCCAGACTCTCGCAGATTTTACCCCTACTGCGATGGACAAAAAACCAGCTTCACCCAATCTAACCCCAACCCCAGCAGATAGTAACCCAGTTCCTGTTGACACAACACCATCTCCACCACAGAGCTCCAAAACAAGAGCAGTTAGTAAGGCAGCTCCAGTGCCCAAAGCGCCAGTACTACCACGGCGAACCCCAACTCCACCAGTTAGTACACCTATTCCTGTGGAGGAAGCACAATCAGCCATTCATAGTTTAGCATCTATCGCATTTGATGTTGTTAAATCCTATGTGCGTATCTTCCCATCATGGAAATATTATACTGAAGATGAAGGAAAATGCCTGTTGCAGATGACCTGTGGAGAAATCATGGAGATCTATTCAATGGGTTGGCTGAGCTTCGAGGACCTCCACGTAAGAGGAGCAGCGCCGAAATCAATGAGCTATTGAGAAACTGGGATAAATGCCCCACGCCGGGAAAGATCAAAAAGGCTCTGGAGCCGCTGTAGAAGGAATGGAAAACGAGGTCTGTTTTCTGGGACTTGGAGTACTGGCCCAATCACGACACGCCTCATTGCCTTGATCAAATGCATATCACGAAGAATGTCCTCGAGAGCTTGCTTGGCACACTGATGAACATGCCAGAGAAGACCAAGGATGGGCCGAAGGCAAGGAAAGACTTGGAAGATTTGAAGATCAGGAAAGAGCTCCACCGTAAAAAGTCGATGGAGGAGACAGAGACGGAGACGGAGGAGGGTGAAAGGGGAAAAAAAGTCAACAAGAAGGAGGAGAATTATTGCCCCCCTTCTTGCTTCACCTTAAGTACGAAGGAGATCGATCAATTCATCAAGTGCCTTATGGGAATCAAAGTCAGTTCCGGTTACTGTGGGAAGATAAGCAGATTTCTAGACCCCAAGAAGAAAAGGTTCAGCGGGATTAAGTCTCATGACTGTCACATGATGATGACGCAGATACTCTCGGTTGCCATTAGAGGGATAATGGACAAGCACGTCTGTGAGACGCTTACTGGTCTCTGCAACTTCTTCGACGTTATATCTCGAAAGTCCATAAGTGTGAAGCAGCTCCAAAGACTACAAGAAGAGATCGTTGTCATACTATGTGAGCTTGAGATGTACTTCCCGCCCGCGTTCTTTGACGTCATGGTGCATCTGTGTGTCCACATCGTGTACGACATCATCGACCTTGGGCCGACATTCCTTCACAGCATGATGCCGTTTGAGAGGATGAATGGGGTCATCAAAGGATTCGTTCGTAACATGTCCTATCCCGAAGGGAGCATCGTCCAGGGGTATCTGGTGCATGAGTGCGTCTCCTTTTGTGAGAATTATATAGGCATCAGAGACCCTGTTGTTGGTTTGCCCGTCAAGAAACATGATGGGAAGCTCGAAGGAGATGGTCACAACAACGGCCGGAGGGAATTGCACGTGGACTACTCGGATCGACGGAACGACTTTGACAGGGCTAACTTAGTAGTGCTACAACACATAGAAGTGGTAGATGATTATGTGGCACAACACAAAGAAAGCATCACAAAGAAGTACCATGATAAGGGGATGCTCAAGCCGGACGACGAAGTTACTATAGAGCACAATGCCACTTCTCTTGCGTTGGTTCAAAGAGCAAGTTCTTGAAAATCCCCCGGAAGAGGGCAGTTCGGACGGATTGCTCATACACGCCTTAGCACATGGCCCTGCGCCCAAGCTCACGACCTATCAGTCCTACGATATCAATGGGTACACATTCTACATGGAGGCCAAAGACATGGACAGTGATTACCAGAACTCCGGGGTGACAATTCAATGCGTGACTAACACCAACGGCACAACTGAAAGATTCTATGGAAGGGTCAAAGAGATCTGGGAGCTTGACTATGCTGGAATGCACGATGCGACGATGTTCTGTGTCAGATGGGCCAAGGACATCGTAAGAGAGAACAAGTATTTCACCACCATGTCTATACCCGACGCGAAGAGCACTCCCATAAACGTTAACGTCATCGCCAAAAATTAGCCATGGGTACACGCTAAGCACGTGACACATTGCTTCTTCATAACCGACCCGGCCAATCCCAGCCGTGTTGTCATGAGGAGATCCAAAAGGAGCATCATCGGAATGGATGGAGTAGCCAACGAGGAAGACTACGACCAATACAGCAACCCAATGAGGGAAGATGACGACGACGATGAAGCATACGTGAAAAGAAGAATCAATACTACATTACCTAAGAAAGATCATAATCCATGGCTCCGGAAAAGTCACAAGGAGGGGCTCAATTACTCGTCACGAACAAGAAAAGGAAGAAGCTCAATGTGAAACGTCGTCGACGCAGCTGATCAGAAACCTACATTTATATATATGTATCTATTTTGTGTACGCACTTAAGTAACCGTTATCGGTAAACTGATATGTTACCACATGCATGGTTCCGGTGATATTCGCGCAGTGGGGAGAGGGAGACACCGTCGTCGGGAGAAAAACAAAAAAACAAAAACAAAAACAAAAGGGAGAAAGCAGTACAAAAGAAAAAGAAAAGTAAACAGAAAAGTAAAGGAAAATAATAAAAAAATAAAACTAAAAACTAGAAAAGAAAATAATAAAAAGAAAAGAAAAAAATTGGAATAGTTAGTAGTAGCGCTGGATTGAGAACCAGCGCTATAGCTAATATAGCTATAGTGCTGTGTTCTAGAAAAGCGCTACTCCTATGTGCCATTAGCAGTAGCGCTGCTTTACAACCCAGCGCTATAGCTAAGTTAGCTATAGCGCTGGATAGCAATCCAGCGCTATTACTATTTTGAGTTAACCTCAAATTTGGCCAACCGCCAAGTCCCAATTCTCCTGCGGCCACTCTCCCCACACCCTCTTCCCCCCACTCTGTCGCTGCCGCCGTCACCCTGCCCGCCCTCACGCCGTCCATCGCCCTGCTCGCCCTCGACCGCCGGCCGTCGCCCTGGCCGCCGTCGACCTCGTCGCCGGCCGTCTCCCGAGCCCGCGCCGTCGACCACAACGCTGCCCCGCCTCTACTCTGCCCCTGCGCCCGCCCTCGACCTCGCCGCCCCTGCGCCCGCCCTCAACCTCGCCGGCCCTCGCCCCGTGCCCGCCCTCAACGCCGACGCCCTCTCTACCACCCCGTAAGCCTCTTCCTCTCCTCTCCCCTGCCCTCCTCTCTCTCTCTCTCTGCTCTCTGCTCTCTCTCTCTCTCTCTAATTTGGATGTATGAACCCTAGCTAGGAGATGTAGCAGAGAGAGCAATTTAGTTTAGGGCAATTTAGCAAATTTAGTTCAGTGCAATTTAGCAATTTAGTTTAGGGCGATTTTGTTTCGGGTAATTTAGTTTAGGAAATTTAGGAAATTTAGTTTAGTGCAATTTTGTTTAGGGCAATTTACTTTAGGAAATTTAGTTTAGTGCAATTTAGTTTAGGGCAATTTTGTCTAGGGAAATTTAGTTTAGGGTATATAAAATACCTATAAATTTATAAAAAACAGTAGCTAAAACAGTAGCAAATTGGTTTTTGTAGGTATAAAAAACATTAGCTAAAATTTATAAAAAACAGTAGCTAATTAGTTTTTGTAGGTATATAAATTAGCTATAAATAGCCGCCTCTGAAGCCCCGGGGGGTAGACAGAATACGTGTCCAAGGTGCGCAGCGCTTCCATGTCACCGGCGAGCCGATCCTACCTGCCAAAGTGCTAGAGCACCTAGTGAACAATGATCTAAGGAGACTGCATGAAGATGTGCTGGCCAGAGAGAAAAGCTTTCTGATCACGGAAAAACTAGGATACCCGCTTTACGCGGCTCAGGTGCCAGGTGGGAGGTTGTACGTCGAGAGATGGCCCACGAATAAGTTCATCCTGCGATTTGACTACATCTACGACACGTTCCACATGACCAAGATGGATTTCCATTTCATCCGCATGTATGCGCTGTATCTTAACTACTTCATCAGGGTCGAGAACATCAAATATATCTGCATCGCGGACCCGTTCTATATGCACGAGAGCTTCTTGGCAGTTTGCAAAGAGCACCATGACTATGCGAGCAAGGGGGGGGGGGGGGGGGGGGGGGGGGGGGGGGGGGGGGGGGGGGGGGGGGGGGGGGGGGGGGGGGGGGGGGGGGGGGGGGGGGGGGGGGGGGGGGGGGGGGGGGGGGGGGGGGGGGGGGGGGGGGGGGGGGGGGGGGGGGGGGGGGGGGGGGGGGGGGGGGGGGGGGGGGGGGGGGGGGGGGGGGGGGGGGGGGGGGGGGGGGGGGGGGGGGGGGGGGGGGGGGGGGGGGGGGGGGGGGGGGGGGGGGGGGGGGGGGGGGGGGGGGGGGGGGGGGGGGGGGGGGGGGGGGGGGGGGGGGGGGGGGGGGGGGGGGGGGGGGGGGGGGGGGGGGGGGGGGGGGGGGGGGGGGGGGGGGGGGGGGGGGGGGGGGGGGGGGGGGGGGGGGGGGGGGGGGGGGGGGGGGGGGGGGGGGGGGGGGGGGGGGGGGGGGGGGGGGGGGGGGGGGGGGGGGGGGGGGGGGGGGGGGGGGGGGGACTGATTGTTGATGACAATGTGTCACTACAGTCTTTCTATGGCAAAACTTTGAATTTATGCACGGCGAAACTATGTGATGTAACTAAACATGGTCCTGAACTAGCGTAGATCGCTCTAGTTAATTAGTTTGGCTATGAGGAACTTCGTCATTTATGTTTACTATTGGTTGCTTGTATTTTGCTAATTATGCCTCCTTGTTTTCTTAAGTACATTATGTTGCATATTATCATTCAATTCATCAACTCACGATGCAGGTACATAGATCAGAGATGGTGAAGGGCTACTATGCCATGTACGTTGGGAGGGTTCCAGGAGTCTACGACCACTGGCCAGCCGCTCAGGCCCAGGTGCACAGGTACCCGGGTGCTAGCCACAGAGGGTTCGACAGCAGAGCCGAAGCGGAAAGTAGTTAGCTGAGGTGGACACTCCAGCATGAGTAGGGGCGGGACCGCCGGTACTACATAGTCCTGCTCTTGCTCATGCTGATCGCTCTTCTCTTCTACATCATGGTTTAGATAGAGATGATGAAACTTGTGTGTGTGCCATGACCATGCAGTTGCACTTATTCGAGACATGACATGATCGCACTAGTGTATCGCTATTTTTGAATATTGATGATATTTGTGTTGAATGATGATGATGAAGATGGTGGTATGACGAGACTACTGTATGTCTATGATATGATGAGAATAGTGTATGTTTACTATGATCTGATGAAACTATTGTATAGAGCCTATATAAATACAACACAAATACGTAGAGGGGTGCGAATTGGTGAAAGCAGGAACATTAGCAGTAGCGCTGGAAAGAACCTAGCAGTAGCGCTGGATTAGCAGCAGCGCTTCCTGTGAACAAGCGCTACAGATAGGTATCACTAGCACTGGTCCAGGAAGCGCTACTGCTAACAATACTTACCGGTAGCGCTGCCCATACCAGCGCTACTGCTACAACTTAGTTGTAGCGCGCTAGCAGTAGCGCTGGACCCAGCGCTACAGCTATGCATATTTCAAGCGCTGCTACTAGGGTTTTCCCTAGTAGTGCCTAGCTTCCTAAGCCGATAGGACACTTCGCAGGTAGCGCTGGAAGGTGGCCGCCACGTTCGGCAAGCCAAATGGCATGCGGTCGTAGCTGTGAAGTGGACCCTTGCACCGCCCAACGCGCGAAGGCCAGAAGCACTCCTGAGATGCGGCCCTGTTGAGCCCTGGAATGTTGATGCAGACGCGCAGCCCGCCGTCCTCGCCAGGATGGGGAGCTGCACCAGGTGGCGGGCGGCGGTCGCCGCGCATGGTCCTTGCTTCTTGAAGCTCCTGGGTGGCCTTGATGATGAACTCCTAAGCACCGGGCGCTCCTCGCCAAGTGCCCTCTTGACGGAAACGTGCAGCAAAGCACGCCTCCACGTGGTGCCCGAGTGCCTCCCTCGTGATGTTGGCTAGGTCCGAGGCCCTCGAGAAGAGAGCCCCTGAGCCTCGCCCGAGGAGGGCTCCGGGCACGCATTCCTATGAGAGGGAGGAAGGCGCCCCAGGTGCGGGCGCTGATCTTGAGGCGGCGCCGCTGGAGACGCCGCTCTCCTGAGGCCCTGTGCGGAGTTGTTGCTTCTTCTTCTTGGGGATGGCCTCAGGAGGGTACAAGGTTCCCTCGCTGTCGGGGTCTTCGATTGCTGCGGCATGGAAGGCACGCTTCAGGGAGCACATCGCATCTCTTTCTTCACAGGGGACCGTGATGCTTCTGCCGCTTCCTGGCATTTTGAGGATGTTGTAGCCGTGGTGGGTCACTGCCATGAACTTGGCCAATGCTGGATACCCAAGGATGGCGTTGTACGACAGACAGATGTGGGCGACATCGAAGTCGATGAGCTCGGTGCGGTAGTTGTTGCGCTGGCCGAAGGTGACAGGGAGACGGACCTTCCCTATCGGGGTGGTAGAGCCGTCGGTCACTCCTGAGAAGGGTTTGGTAGGCTGCAGCTGATCGTATGGCACTTGGAGGCTATCGAATGTCTCGATGGACTGGACATTGAGCCCTGCGCCACCGTCAATGAGGGTCTTGGTGACTTGGACGTTGCTGATGATGGGCGAGCAAAGCAGCGGGAGGGCGCCGGCAGTCGCCGCGCACTTGAGCTGGTCCGACGAGCTGAAGGTGATGGTGCATTTGGACCACCTACGCGGGCGCGTGGCCTCGAGCCTGGGAAGGGCCGCGTTCACCTCGCGAGCAAACTGCTTGAAGATGCGCTGGGATGCTGGGGCCTGAGCTCCGCCCAAGATGCAGGCGATAGCGTGCAGTTCCTGGAAGCCCCCAGCCCCCTCGTCCTGATGGTGGTCGTCGTTCCTTCTTGGTGGTGGCGACAGTGGAGGGCGACCAGCATTACCCTGAGGGCGGTCCTCGCACGGCTGGTCCCTCCA
Source organism: Thinopyrum obtusiflorum (assembly GCA_036873465.1). Taxonomy (NCBI): domain Eukaryota; kingdom Viridiplantae; phylum Streptophyta; class Magnoliopsida; order Poales; family Poaceae; genus Thinopyrum; species Thinopyrum obtusiflorum. The sequence goes on from JAAAWM010011672.1 coordinate 78,795, forward strand.
GGCGCCCTCACGAGGCTGGTCCTGCCAGCGGTTCTCACGAGGCTGGTCGCGCCACTCCTTGCAGGGGCCGCGGTCGTCCGAGCGTCCCCCACCTCGTCCTCCTCCGCGGCCGTAGCCCCTGTCATTGCGCTCGGGGCGTCGACCGAAGCGTCCATCTCGGATGGCCCTGAGCTCTTGACAATCGTTGGTGTTGTGGCTGTGTACGTTGTGGAAGGCGCAGAATGGACGGTTGCTCTTGGATGACTCGGGGTGGTCCCGGCCGTGCTTCGTATCCGGCTCCTCTGCGAGCACGGCTACCCCCTTGCGCTTCACGTCCTTGGCCTTGGCTTTTTTCTCCTCTGGGTCGGCAGTAGGGATCTCGAGGAGGGAAAGGCACCCTTCCTTAGCTCTTGCGCACTTGGTCGCCATGTTGAACATCTCCACAGCCGTGCATAGCTCCTCGTGGATGGCGAGCTCCTCCTTCATCTTGACATCACGGAAGCCATCGGAAAACGCTGAGATGATGGCCTCATCCGTCACCTTGGGGATCTTGAGGCGAACGCTATTCAAGCGCTGGATGTACTTCTGCAGGGTCTCTCCTGGCTGCTGCTTGATGTGGCGCAGGTCACCCGTGGCCGGAGGGCGGTCGCGAGTGCCCTGGAAGTTGGCGACGAAGCGGTCGCGCATCTCACCCCAGGAAGAGATTGACCCCGGGGGCAAGTTCAGGAGCCACGAGCGAGCACCATCCTTGAGAGCCATGGGAAACCAGTTCGCCATGACTTTCTCATCGTCGTTGGCCGCCTCGATGCTCAGCTCTTAGAGCTGCAAGAACTCCGCAGGGTCGGGGGTGCTGTCGTAGCCAGGAGGCAGGTCTAGCTTGAACTTGCATGGCCAGACGATGCTACACAGCTCCGAAGTGAAGTCGCGGCAGCCTGCTGTGGCCACCGGGGCCCTTTGTAGAGGCAGAGCCTGCTCTTGATGCCCGCACACCACCACCGCAGGCGGCACGCGGTCTTGAGGTGGTGGCGCCGGGAGCGCAGGAGCATTTTCTTGCGGCCGGGGAACCTCTTGGCAGCTTCCTTCTTCGCGCGCGGGCGCCCGGCGCGGTGGGTCGCGCCGAGGGGCCGCACGTCTTGGTGCCAGGGCGCCGTCTTTGTGCGAAGGTGGCGGAGGCGCTCTGCGGGCTACGTCACCCGCGGCGGGAGGAGGGTGAGGTAGCGAGAGACACGGTACGGGTGAGCCCCCTGCGGCGTTGACGAGCTCAGCGATGCGGTCCAGCCAGTCCTCGTAGAGGTCATCGACCGGGCGGTAGCGTAGTAGCTCGCGTGCCATGAGCAGCGTGGCCTGCGCGTCTGTGGGCGCGCGGCGAGCGTGGGATGATGAGCCGGCCAGAGTCAGCGAAGGGGTGGCGGTGCGACCGTCCCGCCGCACCAAGGGGTGCAGCGAAGATGCTTGCTGCTCGTTTCCCGCCGGGCTGGTGGGGGCGTTGGCGGCGGGTGATGGAGAAAGACGGGAGGCCCGCCGACAGGGGCTGTCTGAGCGACGCGGGTGGCCCGGCGCTCGGCGCGAGCCCGACGCGCGTCTGGCATGGACGTGGTGGAGCGGTGGAGCATGGATCGACGAAAGGAAAGCTTCAGCGCACCCCTACCTGGCGCGCCAAATTTCGGATTGTAGGTTCCGGCAAAACCCTTAAGGTTTGAACTCTGGGGTGCGCATGAAGATCTCTCCCTCCCCCTAGCTCACTCACTCACCACGATCTCAAAGCTCAGCTCGTCGAACTCGAAGAACAAGGGACACAAGAGTTTATACTGGTTCGGGCCACCGATGTGGTGTAATACCCTACTCCAGTGTGGTGTGGTGGATTGCCTTGTAGGCTAAGGATGAACAATTACAAGGGAAGAACAGCCTCCTCAGGAGAGGTGTTCTTGAGCTCGGTGAGCTTGTGCGTGTGAGGGTGGAATGGATCTCATCCAAAGTTCCTCCCCCTCCTATGGTGGTGGCTAGTCCTATTTATAGAGGCCCCGGTCCTCTTCCCAAATGTTAGGTGCCCACAACGGCCAATTTGAAGGGGGACAACTAGTACAAGCTATCCTGACAAAAGGTGCTCTTCGCCTGCCAAAGGCTCTGGTGGTGACGCTGTCGTGGGCTCCGCGATGACCTCCGTCCTGCCATCCTGCTGGTCTTGGTCTCGTTGCACCGATATGGAAACCTTTGCCTGATGCCTCGGGACTATTCACCTGTGCCTGCTCCTTTAGCACCAAAGAGGAAACTAGTAGTCTGCGCCCGCTGGCGCCCGCCTAGTCTTGGTCGTCATGGCTCATGTCACGAGAACCTCACGAGGTGCCCCTCGCCTTGATCTCTCCGCTCCTCGTGAGCTAGCCTAGTGAGGCTGCCCCTGAGGAGGTCTTGTGTCGTCCTCCTCACGAGGCTTGGCCCCTCGCGAGGGTCTTGAGTGTTTGCTGGTGAAGATGGGCCGTACCAGGCAGCTAGAGGAGCCACGCCGTGGGCCGCAGGCAGGAAAGTCTGTGGACCCCCGTTCCCAGAACTCCGACAAGTACTCCTCTGACCAAACCACAGGTCTAGTGTGTGGGCAGACAGCAAGGTGGTGCTCGATTACATCCCTAGGAACACTGGGGATATCCGATGGTTGCAAGGCAATCACATCGATATTCGCCCGCAGGAAGGCAACAAGCGCACTTTCCTATTTGTCATCAAGGGTGGCGCTGATGGTGAAGGTACCGTCAACGCCAGCCAGCCCTGCCAGGACCTTCTTCACTTGGGGTGCAGCAACCTTGGGTCTCTTGCTGTTGGAACACTCCGGCACGTCATCAATAGGTGTCATGCACTCGCAGGGGGCACGCTTCCTAGAATCCTTGCCGGAGGTCCTACAATCCCTTTTCCTTCCTTTGCTTTCCTTGGCGGGAGCTGCTGCTGCCGCAGCCTCTACTGCAACTGCATCCTGGTACATCTTGTCCACGTAGATAATTGCATCCTTCTCATCTGATGGGATAGTGATGACTCCCAGTGGCCCAGGCATCTTCAGAGTGTTATAAGCATAATGGGATGCTGCCATGAACTTGGCCAGGGCTGGGCATCCAAGAATCCCATTGTACGGCAGGGGGAGATCAACCACATCAAACACAACCTTTTCTGTCCGGTAGTTCAGTTCTCCTCCAAACGTCATCGGCAACGTAATCTTCCCTTTAGGATGGCTCCTGCTGGGGTTAACTCCTTGAAATGTGCCGGTAACCTCTAGCTCTTCTTCTCCTATCTGAAGCTTGCTGATAACTGCCGGGGAGATCATATTCAACCTGGCCCTGCCATCCACTAACATCTTTGTGACCTTGAGGTTGCGAATGGTCGAGGAGACCAACAAAGGAAAGCACCCTACCGCGGTGGTGCGGCCAGGGTGATCCTCCTCATCAAAGATGATTGGCGTGCGGGACCATTTGAGTGGTTTCCGGGCCTCTGGCACTGGCTCCACAGCATTGACCTCTCGTGCCCATTGCTTGAGCCGGCGGTGGGAGGCGTGCAAAGATGCACCCCCATCAATGCATAGGGCGTCAGTGGCCTTCTGAAATTCTTGCTCACTGGTTTCCTCTTCATCACTCACATCATCACCGAATTCCTTCTCTTGACCCCTGGCTAGTTTTCCTTGGTTCTGAAAGGTTTTGCCGGGGCGATTTGCTTCACCACCATGGCCCTTTCCGCCAGCGGCATTCTGACCTTTTTCCTTATCACGCTTATCATATTCCGCCCTCTGTTTCTTGACAAGCTGCTCAACCTGGTAACACTCCTGAAGGTCATGGCCCTTGGTCTGGTGGATCTTGCAGTACAAGCCATCACCTTTCCAAGCTTTCTCAGTGGCAGTGGCTTCCCTGCAGGCTATGCAAGCGGCAACTTCCTTGCCGGGGGCCTCAGCCTTGGCCTTCTTGCCTGCACTAGGTGTACCCGAACCTTCTACAGTCATCACTGCCTTATCTCTTGGTTTCTTACTGCGCTTCTTGCCCTTTCTCCAACTGGTTGATTCATCTTCATCCTCTGAATCAACATCAATGCAATCCTCCTCTCCGGGCAACTTCCTTCCTTCCTCCATCCGAGCACACTTATCCACCAGTGTGTATAGCTCCTTCACAGTCTTGGGCAACCGCACATTCATCTTAGAACGAATGCGACAGTTGCAAACATTGGACTGGAAGGCTATTATAACGGCTACTGGATGGTTATTTGGAATATTCCTATGAACTTTACTGAATCTCTGTAAATACTTACGAAGAGTTTCTCCTTCCTTCTGCTAGAGAAGTTGCAGGTCGTTGGGTCTGCCGGGCTCTTGGTGGACACCGGTGAAGGCATCGATGAACTCGTGGCACAGGTCTACCCATGATGAAATGGAGTTCTTCAGCAGGTGCATCAGCCAGGACCTCATGTTGGAATCGAGGCCAAAGGGAAGTAGTTGGCAAACACCTTCTCATCTCTTCCCCCGGCAACCTGAACAGCGATGGTGTAGATGCTCAAGAACTCTGTCGGGTTTAGCCTCCCATCATACTTCTCAGGTATCTCTGGCTTGAATGTGCGAACGGACGGCCAATGGACTTGCCGTAGCTCTTGGGTAAATGCAGGGCAGCCAACCTTTAAAGGTAGGCACGCGCCAACACCGAGCGCGGGGTCGTCGATGTTGAGGCCGCCGCACCCGTCGGTCTGGCGGAGGTCGTCGTGGCGCCGATCTATGACGACGTGCTCGTCTCCCCACCGCCTATCCTCCGGGACTCGACGTTGGCCTGGACATGCTCGAGGTTCAGAAGAGGCCATCGAGACGTCGTTAGGGTCTTGATTTAGTTGCGCCCGCGTCGGCTACCGTGGTGGGGACTGCACTGTGGGGACGCCCCCCTTCGCTCGGCCAGCAGTACGGGCGGTTGCTGTCGCCTAGGGAGGTCGTGGCGGGCCAGCTCATCATGAGCCCCTAGCTCCGGTGAAACCGAGCAGGCTCTGGATGGTGGCATGCCATTCATCCATCTTCTCGGCCACTGGCGGACACCCTCAGTAGCAACTGAGCTCGCGCCATGGCCTCCGTGGCTGTGCTTGGCATCTATGTTGATGACATCGACCGCACCGTCGCCTGGCTCCTGATGGCGCCAGCGGCGGCGACGGCAGTGGTGCCGCATCCACGCAGCTATGGAACGACCACCTGGGCAGCGGGGTCACACGGCGGTGGTGCTCGAGGGTCAGCGGCTCCGTCGAGCGCAGCGGTCCGGTCGACTCGTCCGGGAGGAGGCAAATGGGCCGCGGTCGCTCTCGTGGTGGGGGCTGCCGGAGTGCGATGGCTCACCCCAGACCGAGCGTCGTTTCTGCGGCTGTGCCTGTCAGTCGGAGGAGAGGGTGCAGATGGAGTGACCCCCTCGCCCGCACCTTGTGGAGCGTGACCGCTGAGGCGTTGTTGTTGCTGTTCTCCTCCGACATCTCCAGCCCCCGTGTCGGCCACAGGGGGAGTGGCGATGGCGCCACTTGCTCCAACCATGCCCCTGGCAGCGTTCATGTCCTCGCTCGCCCCCGCATCCTCCGAAGCACTAGAGGCCGTGGGCGGTGGAGCCTTCGAGATGGACGGATGGGCCGAAGGGCCGGACTTCTTCCTCTTAGGCGCCATGGTCGATGGCGTCGTCGAAGACGAAGATGGTGATGAAGATGATGCGCTGCACACGCTTTCAGGTTCGCGCAAGCGATCCCCCTATCTGGTGCTCCAAAGATGTCACGGGATATCCACGGCCAGCTTTGGGACTAGGAGGCCCCTTGCTGGTTTGGCAGGGGGATATCGCGTTGCACAAAGAGCAGACCAGTGATAACCCACAAGTATAGGGGATCGCAACAGATTTCGAGGGTAGAGTATTCAACCCAAATTTATAGATTCAACACAAGGGGAGCCAAAGAATATTTGAAGGTATTAGCAGCTAAGTTGTCAATTCAACCACACCTGGAGATTCATTATCTGCAGCAAAGTTATCAGTAGCAAAGTAATATGATAGTTTTGATATTAGTAACAGCACCAACGATAACAGTAACAGTGATAGCAGTATTTTGTAGCAAGGGTAACAGTGATGATAGCAATAGTAACTTAGCAGAAACAATATAAGATAAATTCGTAGGCATTGGATTGGTGACTTGTTGGATGATATTCATCATGAGACAGTTATAACCTAGGGCGATACGGCACTAGCTCTAGTTCGTCAATATAATGTAGGCATGTATTCCGTAAATAGTCATACGTGCTTATGGAAAGAACTTGCATGACATCTTTTGTCCTACCCTCCCATGGCAGCGGGGTCCATATTGGAAACTATGGGATATTAAGGCCTCCTTTTAATAGAGAACCAGAACAAAGCATTAACACATAGTGAATACATGAACTCCTCAAACTACGTTCATCACCGGGAGTGGTCCCGACCATTCTCACTCCGGGGTTGCCGGATCATAACATGTAGTAGGTGACTATAACTTGCAAGATCGGATCTAGAACATGGATATAATGACGATTACATAAACGGTTCAGATCTGAGTTCATGGTAGCCAGGCCCAAACTGACAAGCATTAAGCATAGCAAAGTCATAGCAACATCAATCTAAGAACATAGTGGATACTAGGGATCAAGCCCTAATAAAACTAACTCGATTACATGACGAATCTCATCCAACACCTCAACGGCCAGCAAGCCTACAAATGAATTACTCACTCCCGGTGGGGAGCATCATGGAATTGGCGATGGAGAAGGGTTGGTGATGATGAAGAACGAAGATCCTCCTCTCTGGAGCCCCAGACGGACTCAAGATCTGGCCTCCCGATGAAGAACAAGAGGTGACGGCGGGTCCGTCTCGTGGATCGCGATAATTCTTTCTCCCTGATTTTTTCTAGAAAAATAGGATTTTATAGCGTCGGTTTCAGGGTCTGCGGGGACACCCAGTGGGGACAACCCACCTGGGTGCGCCAGGAGAGGGGGGCGCGCCCTGGTGGGTTGTGCCCACCCAGGGGCCCCTCTCCGGTTGGTCTTGGCTCCAGAAATTCTTATTTATTATACAAACATTCCTCGCAAAGTTTTGCTCCATTCCGAGAACTTTTATTTCTACACAAAAACAACACCATGGTAGTTCTGCTGAAAACAGCGTCAGTCCGGGGTTAGTTTCATTCAAATCATGCAAATTAGAGTCCAAAACAAGAGGAAAAACATTAGGAAAAGTAGATACGTTGGAGACGTATCAACTCCCCCAAGCTTAAACCTTTGCTTGTCCTCAAGCAATTCAGTAGATAAACTGGAAGTGAAAAAGAAAAACTTTTACGAACTCTTTTGCCCTTGTTTGCATAAATAAGCTTAAACAGCACCCAGGTTTTCAGCCAACATTATAACTAACCATGCCGACAATAACTCTTAAAGATTATATTAACTCATATCAATGACATAATCAGCTAGCGAGAAATAAGAAGATATCTCAAATAGCAACACGTTGTCAAAACAACCATGATATAGTATGACAATAGTGGTATCTCGCTAGCCCTTTCTGAGACCGCAAAACATAAATGCAGAGCACCTCCAAAGTTCAAGCAGTGACTAAACATTGTAATTCATGGTAGAAAAGATCCAGTCATGATGCACCCAACATTAGCTACACACAATGCATAAGTCATGACAGCTGTGCTCTCAGGTTCTGGCGCTTGTTTTAGAAGGTGATGACACAACATAAAAATAAATACATAGTCCCTTCACGGAGGGAAGCAGTGATTTGCAGAGGTGCCAGAGCTCAAGTTTTAAAATAGAGGTAAATGATATTTTGAGACATGCACCTTTCTCATTTACTTCACGACCATCAGTTATCAATATCTTCCATGCTAAGCATGCTAGTGGCGGTTCCCAAGCGATAAAAGTAAAGGTTTACTCCCCCTCCACCAACAATCACATTCCATGACTTGCCCGAAACAATGGGTGCCATCCAAACCAACAACAGTCCTGGGGGAGTTCTGTTTAATTATTTGCATTTTTGAGTTCGGGGCTTGGCATCCCTATTACCGCCCTTTTCTCGTGCGATGGAGAGTGAATAAACACTCGACCTGAGAATAACCCGCTTAGCATGGAAGATACCGACCACCTCCTATCGTTCCATGAATGATCCAGGCATACAAAAAGGATATTTATTTGAAGTTTTTAGAGGTGGCACATGCAAATTTACTTAGGACGGCAGGGTAATACCGCATATAGGTAGGTATGGTGGACTCATCTGGAATAACTTTGGGTTCAAGGTTTTTGATGCACAAGCAGAGTTCCCACTTAGTACAGGCGAACGCTAGCAATTAGATTGAGAAGCGGCCAGCTAGAGAGCAACAACGGTCATAATATTGCACACGCACCTCATCCCTCGATCTTCCACCCATATAGTCCCCTCACGATCTCGATGGGATCTCCCTATCACAAACACACCCTCTCTCCCTCCCCACGCGTCCATCTTCTCCATGTGTCCCTCTCGACCTTTGTCCCTTGTTGGCCAGACCTCTATTGGACATGTGCTATAGGGGTGTCTCTCTCCGTTGCAAACAATCACGCACTAGCTATCTTTGTGTATCTACTCACCTCGCTTTTCTATCTTGGAGATGCATGCATGATATATTTGCATAAGAAACGAACACACACACTCTCTCTCTAATTTATCGTTTGTTGTCCCTTTGTCTTTCACACACATACTCTTTTTGCACACTCACTCATTCTCCTACACACGCACTTGATCTCTCTCGACTTAGGCACTCTCTTTGGTCCATAGCATATAGATTTATTAAAAAGTCAAACATCACAAAATTTGACCATGTACGTGGAGAAAAACATTTACATCTAGAATGGCAAACATATATCATTAGATTCATCATGAGATGTAGTTCCGTATGATGTATCTTTGGTATTGTAGATATAAATAATATTTGCGTAAACCTGGTCAAAGTTTCCAAAGTTCGACTTCTAAAAAATTTATATGCACTACATTATCGAGCAGATGGAATATCTCTTTCCCCCTCTCAGCTATCTGACGCACCACTCAGCCATATCGGGGCTCCTCTATCTCTCTCAAACTTTATATCTCCCTGGTTCACACATACACATATCTCGCTCGTGCTACATAGACCCATCTAACACTCTTTTCGCGGGATATCCGTGGCCACCTATGGGACCGGGTGGCCCCTTGCTGGTTCGGTGGGGGGACGTCGCATTGCACAAAGAGCAGATCAGTGCGCAGCAGCACGGCAGAGAGCACACAAGTAATTTACCCAGGTTCGGGCCACCGCGAGGCGTAAGACCCTACTCCTACTTCAGTGGTTTGATGGTGGAATGAGTGTAGCGATGTGTAGTACACTTTCCCGGCAGGGTTCGCCTCGGGGCCGCAGCGACTACGCGCATATGGTGGTGGCTTGGGTTCATCAACTTTCCAACCCCTCTAACGAGTGCCATGGGCCTCCTTTTATAGATTAAGGGGTAACCACAGTGGCAAAGTGGTCATTATCCACTGATATGATAGCAAACAGTGCTATCATACCTACCTCTGCAGGCTGACAGGATGCATTAAATGCGCCACTTAATGTCACATCAATGGTTGCCCGGCAAGCCCTACCGGCCTCTCTCGCCAGCTCCGCACCTGTTCTCTTGACACGTCGCAGGCCGGGTGTCATGTGCGGGTTTCTTCAGTAGGAAATGGCTGCCATGTGGCGAATGGCTTAATCTCTTCACGGCTTGACACCGCACTGATTGACGACGTGAGTCGTGTTTGAGCGGTTGGCGGGGTGGTCCAACCTCCGTGAGCCCCAGCAGGCTCTGCCAGGGAGTCTTGGTTGCTTGTTTCTGGTGGTGGCCTCGCCCCTTGCCGGGCTCGCCTGCCCAGCAAGGGAGGCCCTTCCCTTGCTGATATCTGGCTCCTCTGGTTTGATCTTGGTCCCTCTGAGCTGCATATTGGTTCTTCAAATCTCTTGGTTCCTTAGCACTCTGGCTTGTCCTTGGCTTGTCCGTGCATGAGTCAGGGGAAAATTTCTGCCCCTGTATGTTTTCCCCGACAACTCTCCGTCCTTGTTCTCTCTTTATGTGACACACACCCCCCTAAGTACCATAATCCCTCACTCCATCATAGGCGCACGCACTCCCCCCTAAGTATGACTATCTCTCACTAGCCATCAGGAACACACGTATTGTCTCCTTCCATCCATACGTCTATCTCGATATCTCTCGGGGTATCTTCTATCGCGCACACACCTTGTCACTCGATCTCCCACCCATGTAGTCCCATCACGATCTCCAGGGGATCTCTCTGTCACAAACATACACTATCTTCTCCCCAGGTCCACACTTTCTCCATACGTCTCTCTCGACCTCTTTCCCTTTTTTGTCAGACCTCTCTTGGCAACGTGCTAGGGGTCTTTCTCTCTTGGTTGCAAACAAACACACACTATCTCCTCACCTCGCTTCCGCTGTCAAAGATGCATGTGTGATATGTTTGCATAAGACACACACGCTTTTTCTCTACTTTATCGTGTGTTGTCCATGTCTCTTTCACACAAGCACACACACTTTTTTCAGTCACTCTTTCTATTTCACACACACACACACACGCACTGTCTCTCTCTCTCTAGTTAGATACTCTCTCACGTCCATAAGCATATGGATGTTTTGAAAAGTCAAACCTCAGAAAAGTTTGACCAGGTATATGTGGAGAAAAACATTTACATCTGGAACGATCATTAGATTCATCACAACATGTACTTACTTCATACTATCATATATCTTTGGTATTATAGATATAAGTAATTTCATTATAAACTTGGTCAAAGTTTCAAAAGTTTGACTTAAAAAAAATGTAGGCACTACATTATGGAATGGAGGGATTAGCTCTTTCTCTCTCTCTACTTTCTCTCACGGGCCTCCCCGCTCACTCGAATCTCTATACCGAGGGATTATATGGTCACTGTGTCAGCGTATAGCTCTGTATATTGTTTAGTTGACCTGTCAACCAGTCCACATGCTGCCTTGTCAGCTCGTGTTCTCTATCTTTGTGTGCTGGCCCATGTGGCAGTGGGTGAAAATAAGTAAACTAGAGGCCCATCTGACACGCGCGGTGAAGTAAACAAAATTGAAACCACTCGGGGTAGCACCCCACACACTAGTAAATTGAGGGCACACTTCTTCAGCGTGAAGGACGCACTCACGCACACTTCACCACTGCGCGGCGGTATGCATAGAAGGACGCACTCGCGCACATCCAGCACACAATACACACCAGCACACGTGTACACCGGCGTCGCCGCCGGCTGAGATGGATGGCGAGGCAGCCAACAAGCGGAGGTAGCTCAAGCCAAAACCGCATTCGGTGAGCCTTGACTTCATCAGCAGCCTCCCTGACAACATGATGCTCGTCATCATCGGCCTCTTCCCCACCAAATCTGCCGTGCGTACCACCCTGCTCTCCCGGTGGTGGCGCCCCCTCTGGCGCCGCGTCCCCCTCAACCTCACCATCGACAGCTGCCTCTGCGATGGGGATTACAAATGCATGGCCGCAGTCTCCAAGATCCTTTCATCGCACCCTGGGCCAGCCAGACGCCTTGACTTCCGCGTTTTTAGCACCAACTGCAAGGTCCAAGCCAAGTTCGGCGAGTGGTTCCTATCCCCAGCCTTAGATCAGCTCGAGGAGCTCAGGTTTGAAGTTGGATGATGTTGCTCTCTGCCGCCATCCGCGCTCCGCCTCAGGCCAATGCTGCGCCATGCGGGCTTCAGCTCTTGCTATTTTCCCTCGATTAATGCCATGCCCGCCCTTATTCTCCCTCAACTCAAGTAGCTCGACCTCTTGGAAGTTGGCATCTCGAAGAAGGCTATGGAGCACCTACTCCGCAGCTGTACTGTGCTCGAGTACCTTCGTCTTCAGCAGATCCACGGGTTCATTAGCCTCCACATCGCGCCGACGAATCTCTGATGGATTTATGTGTCTTGTTGGCCCCACAACAAGACATCAATTAGGAAGAGATCACTCCAGCTATTCCATGTTATGGTCATTGAGAATGCGCCTTTCCTTGAGAGATTGCTTGTATCTAATCTAGAAGGACAACAAAAATCAGGGTGAATGACGCACCGAAATTGACAGTGTTGGTGTACTCATCTGCCAAATTCTCCAAACTCTTTATTGGATCCATAATCGTTCAGGTACAACACTCATCTTCTTCTCCGTCTTCTTGAAATTCACATTTTTAAATTTCTTCTTGATGTATTTACGACTGTCATCCAGAAAATGATTCCCACAAGCTTAACCCATTCTATGCGCACAGTGAAGATCTTGGCAATAAAATCTATCGGCCCAAACCGGATCAAGTTGTTGGATTCCTTACATGCTTTTCGGGCACGGAGAAGCTATTCATCGAGGTGAAACTTCTTTCCTATTATTAAATGTTAATCACAACGTAGCTCAATTTTTTCGTAATTTTCCCAAATTACGATGACAAGTGTAGTGTTCAAAACTGCATCTGCGCACTGCACCGAAAGAAATGTTTTTAGTATTTTTTTCTCACGTGATCACCTGCATCGTTTTTTTTGTTGTACTACTAGTAGCCTAGGTTAGTCATAGTGGCAAGTAACTTAGACTAGTAACTCTATGGTTAACCTAAGAGCAAGTACTACCTCTGTCCTGGTTTACTCTTCCTATTTTGTAGTATCAAAATTTGACCATATATTTAACTAACAAAATGTTAATGCATGTCACTAAAAATTATATCGTTGGATTGGTATTTGAACATAATTTCAAATGGTATAATTTTTGGTGACATGCATTGGCATTTTCTTAGGTAAAACTATGGTCAAAATTTTACACTAAATACGAGGTAGTACAAAAGTGGGCTATAATGGCTCTCCACTATGTAGGCCAAAACACGTGCCAAATTCACTTGTGATGCATTTGGCATCGATGCCCCTCCATTGCTCACCTAGTGCCCCAATCTGGATCACCTACTTTGCTCCTGCGCCGAATTAACTCACGCAATGAAAAAACACTTGCGTGGGATAGGGAGAGGACCGAGGCAATAAAAACACTTGTTTGAGAGAGTGAGAGGCTGGTGTAGTTGGTTTCATTGATTTGTTTATACATGTGGGTCTGTGTGCACAGCGGTGCCAACTCTCTCACATCGCTAGAGCGGTGCCAAAATCTTTTGATTTGACATCGATGCGTATTATGTGGCATACTTTTCAGAAATATTGTATTGGCCACATAGTGGAAGCCAACAAATGCCCAAGCTCTTCACTTGCTCCTATGTAAATGAGAGGAAAGAGAGAGAGAGAGAGAGAGAGAGAGAGAGAGAAAGAGAGAGAGAAAGAGAGAGTGAAAAAATATCACTAGCCATCCAACCCTATCATATGAGCGAATGATATTGGTACCTCTTGATGACATGGCAATCTTATACAGCCAGCTGCTCTAATATGTTCTCTTCGTTTGCAGATAAAAAGACCCGAAAGTGAAAAATGTGCTGCACTATAACAATCTCATCGAATGCCTTGATCTCCATCTTACGGAAATTGATTTATTCGACTACCGAGGCAGCACATATGAGATTAAATTGGCCAGGTTCTTTGTTCTGGAGGCAAGTGTGCTCAAGGTAATGAGGTTTGGCATTCTCTGGTGCAACAATGAATGGCGTGCTGATCACCGCAAGCGTCTAAGCCTAAATGACAAAGTCGCCGCAGAAGCTAAATTTGTTTTTGAAACATCAAGTCGCCAAAGACTCAAAAAATTATTTGCCCATTAGTGACTTGTCAGGGCGGTAGATTTTAGTTTGTACGATAATGCTGCATCCACCTAAAGTAACAAAGTTCTTACGTAAACTTCCTAGTAATTCCCTCTTCGTAGGTGCAGCATTACTCCTAACATTTGTAATATCAATTGAAACTTGTAATATTGCCGTGTCCTATTCCTGTGTTTTCAAAATCCTGCAAATCAAAGAGGTCCTGAGTTGGTGATGATAGTGGCCTGCCATCCGTCGGATCTAGATCTGACGCATATTAAGCAAACTTCTACAGTTTTGCAAAATGATGCCCACACTTCTTCCCTATTTACAAACAACTCCTTGTCTCTCACAATCAGCCTTATATCCTCCCCACCAAATCTAGAAGGCCATAGAACAATCTGGCGCGATGGCCGCTATCGGCGCCGTCCGCCAACAATCTTCGTGTTCCGTGCAATGCACGGGCATCTTACTCATATAAGAAAACAGTAGAGATACTCGTGGCAACACACAGGAAATTATGTCAAACACGGCTAGTTGTAAGCAGGCTAGATCTACAACCATGATGATAGTGACTGCACATGGTGAGGCTGACTTTGGTATGCCGAACACGGCGCCTACACTCAGGTGTCATCTCCGGCGCAGGGTCTTGTCACTTCACTGTGAGGAGTAATTTGACCAATGGGTAGTACAATACTAGTACTACATTGGTAGTACTACTACTAGTCTAGCACCACCGTCTAGTTTTTGTAGTACTAGCACGTCCGTCTGTATTTAGTATTTGACTAGCAATATCTAGAAATGCATGTCACAAAAAATATACTACTCCCTCTGTAAATAAATACATGGAGTATTGTTTTATTCGTTTTTAACGTAGTTCCCGATGATATTATACACTCTCCCTTTCGGTAGATGGCTCAAATCTGAAGTCTCATCAATCAGACTACTATTGTACTCACCGAGTGCTCTGCTTGGTAAGCTACCAACAAAAAAGTGCAATCAAAGACTACTATTGTACTCCCTCCGTACTGGTGCATTAGTCACGTTACGAAAACCAAATAATCCCAAAACTTTTAGGCGCGGTGCATTAACTACCCACCTCGTTCCATGTTTTTTGCCACGAAAAAAGAAATCACCAATAGGAGACACGGGGTGCGTATGCATTCAATGACTTGAGATACTTAGCACAACATTTTTGGCTACATGCATTAACATTTTATTAGTTAAATCAAAGGTCAAAACTTGGCGCAAAATGCAAAGGGGACCAATAAACCAGTAAACATCAAATTTCTCTCGTTTTACCCCATCTAGAGGTCTCAGTGAGATGACTATACTGCACCGGCACGGAGGGGGATGCAGCTTAATTGACTTACTGCACCTGCCTTTGGGTGTATGACATGTGGGCCCAACAGGTGGCTGGCCAACCTGTCATTCAGCCAAAGGCAGGTGCAGTTAAGGCACCGGAGCTCAGTCCCAGGGAGGGAGGGCCCATGTCGGATTCGGTGTTCCACAAACCCTTGAGAGATTCAAACTCTGGGGTGCGTGCGAAGAACTCTCCCTACCCAGTCTGCCCGCTCAATGATTCCATGGCCTAGCTCGACGAACCCAAAGGACAAGAGACACAGCAGTTTATCCTGGTTCGGGCCACCTTATGGTGTAATACGCTACTCCAGCTTTGTGGTGGATTGCCTCGAGGGGCTGAGGATGAACTAGTAAAGTGGTGGAACTGCCTCGGGAGGTGTGGTGTTCTTGAGCTCGATGAGCTGGTAAGATGGTCAGGGTGGAATCGATCCGTCCCCCTCTATGGTGGTGGCTAAGTCCTATTTATCGTGGCCTTGGTCCTCTTCCAAAATGTAGGCGGGAAGGGATCCCACAATGGCCAAACTTGAAGGGAGACAACTAGTACAAGCTATCCTGACAAAAGTAGTCTTCACCTGCAAAATGCTTTGGTGGTGACGCTGCGGTGGGCTCCGCGATGACCTCCGTCCTGCCGTCCTGGCAGTCTTAGTCTTGTTGCACGGATATGTAAACCTTTGCTTGATTTGTCGGGACCCCGCGCTTGCGCTTGCCTCCTTAGCACCAAAGAGGAAACTGGTACACTGCGCCCGCTGGCGCCCACCTGGCCTTGGTCGTCATGGCTCACGTCATATGAACCTCGCGAGGTGCACCTTGCATAGACATCTCTGCTCCTCGGGAGCCAGCCTAATGAGGC